>CM053271.1:32596242-32721747 GCA_028583415.1 Protea cynaroides
ACAATGTGTCGGTTATCCATGCTTTTACAAGATGATCGGTGCGAATCCAAGACATGTAGTCTGGATTGATGGTCTTCTTTCATCAGCATCTTGAATTTCTCAATTAGGAATAGAGGTTTTTCCATTGATGAAGCCAAGGAGATCTTGACTCTCAATGAGTGATAGGACCTGAGTTTCCCACAGAAGGTAATTGGTTTGGGTGAGTTTGACTGAAACAAAATTTATGACATTCAAAGTATTTGGGTAGTGATACAGAGATGGAGTAGAAGACGAAGAAACCCTAGGCGAGAAATTCTATCGGGAATATCTCTGATACCATATGAGATTTCAGACAAAACAGAGTAAAATGGGTTGCCTCAATCAATTGATCTGAAGGCTATCGTTCTCTATTTATAAAATTTACAAAGAGATGGCTTATGAGCTTTAGTTACAATGAATAACCAATAACAAATTTTAACTAACTAACAAACTAGACAACTGTCTAACAGACTTGACAACTGGACACACTTAGGTAACTGCAGAAGAGTCTGGATGGATGATGGTCTATTGTTGATGATGCTTCAATACAATCAACCTATAAATCATGCTTTCTTAACCATATTGATTATAAATTTAAGTTTAAAAGGGCAATAAGATAGAACTTCTCCTTAGTTTCACAGGAGCTGAACCTTATGTGTTAATTCCGTGCATGTGGATGTGAATGTGCATCCATGTAGATTTGTTGTGTGTGTGGTGTGTGTGTGTGTCTATATATATATATATATATGATCTTATCCGAAAGGGTGAGTCGATGCTAGGGTCTTGCCTTACCGTGATTGTTTAGTTGTTAACCGAGCTAAACCATTCCCACAGCCCTTCTTTTGAAAAGAATATTCAATTGCCCACAGAGCGGTGAAATTACTTTCTTTCGAGTGATTTGATTCATTAATAGAGGACCATCCCATACCATAGGAAGTTGCTTCTTGGAATGCCGTTGTTCAAACACAGGCTGACCACTGATTCAATCTTCGATGTTCTTTCATAGTTTAATGTCCCATTTGAAATTTTCCAGTGGTGATTTTTACTCCATTAACCAAAATCTTGTCCTAAATCAGTTTTTAGGATGTCGACCACATTATATTGAGTTCTGAGTCAAAACAAAGCCAAAATCTTTGTAGTCAGCTCTCATTTTTCAGGCTCTGTTCATTTTGATATAAAAAGTTTCATGTTAATTTTCAAGAGGTAAAATATAATTATCTCTAAAGGAGATGGAAAAGGAAGTTCATCTTTCTTTTACCTATTGGAAATAAACATTGAAATTTTTTTTTTAGGTATAAAATGTTACACGTTGTTAAGGGGAAACCCCATTTCTCTATTTTTTGCTCAGCCGAACCCTACAAATTCGGCAGGGCAATGAGGCAAGTGTTGGGGCATTACGCCACGCTAGCAATACAACCCTTACGCGTAGGACTCGGTATCAGCGCCACGTGGAGATCTGTCAGTGCCACGTGGAGATCCCCCATTCGACATAAGAAGACCCCTCTAATACAAAAACAAAGGGTAAGATCGGCATTTTAGAGATTCGCACTATTCACTATAAATAGGGCGCCCGAGGTTTTTTACAAGCAACATTTACTGCTCATTTACGCTCTGACACTTGGGACGAAAAATCTCACATCACCCCACACTTTCTTATAATATCTTAGTGGGCTCGACACCGAGCCCATTGACTGTTCACAGAGCCCTAACTTTGGCATCGGAGTGGACCCGGGGCATCCAGCCCGCCTCCCCCTTCCTTTGTCTTTTCTTGTCTTGCAGGTCCAGTCAGCCAAGAAGACCCACAGGACGGATCTGGGTCGAAACACACGTAAAATTTTACATCAAAACAAACGGCGCTACAACACTTTCTCTTCTTCAAAAATCTTTGTAATTTAATTTTTATAAAAGAATTAAATTTATGAGCCATATTATGAAATTATAGGTAAGAATGATAGAAGCCGAAAACCCTCCATATATAATAAACTAATATTTTGGACAATCAATTTGGTTTTATGACAGGAAGATCAATCACGATATTTGTTTAAGAGACAATTGGAAAGATTTAAAGAATATAATTAGAATGATCTTCACTGAGTGTATTTAGACTTAATTTTGCAAGTTTTATACAAGGGAAAAATAATACCCAATTGTAATTAGGACTTCACTAACTTGTCTCTCCATAATTCTTATGTTACTCATTATATCATAAGTGGTAGGGTGTATCCGAGGTGGTGTGTGACCCATGCATCCCTTTAATATTTAAACAGAAATTTTATTAAGAGACTGTCTGTACTTGCCTACTTTTGAACATAAGAAGGAGAAATCTGGCTCTTTAGCTCATTAACATTTTATATTCTGAAAGCATTTTTAATTTTGAGAATGCATTTCTAATAATGCATTCCAAGAATGCATTTCAAAAGCTGGTAATTGTGTAAATGATAAAAATATTCCACATGATATATATATATTGTTAAATTTTATCTGGTCTACAACCAGACATTGTAACCGAATGTTTGTACCATTAGATCTTAACATCTCATTCCCTTGTTGGATTCAAGGCCAGGATATGTTACCACGGTTTGAGACCGACCCAATCATGAATACTTTCAAGGACATCTTACAAACATATTTCTTATGTTTGAAGATATTTTGGATAAAAATAATGAAATAGTTCAAGAATTTACTATATGTTATCAACTGTAACGATATATAATTGATCGCTTTTGAAGCAAATTAATCAGATTTACAATGTTAAAGTCAATAGGATTTTGGATTTTAGACAGATGATTATTGCTCTCTCTCTCTCTCTCTCTCTCTCTCTCTCTACACGACAATGACAAATGACTTGAGCATTTGGTAATTGGGTTTATAATAAAATTAATGCTCGGGGGAGCAAAAGGATCATTGCTTACTAATGGAATTTAAGTATATCATGATGATTGATGGGAGCTGCGAAAAAACCCAGTTTTGGGAGTGGGATTTACATCGTCTCCTCCCAGTGGTAGGAGATGACATGGGAAAATTGGAAGTGGGAGGAACGACTCAACTAATTTTAGTGAACTCTTCTCTTCTGCTTTCTTATTCGGAGACTCCAAATATCCAATATCAGATATGATTCATGTATACTTTGCTTGGTTGTAAGAGGGAATTCAAGAAAATGGAAGTAAAAAATTTTAATTTTAAACAGAAACTTTTGCAATGATTACAGCATATGTTAACAATGCTATATAAGTAATTCCAAATTATTCTATATTAGTTATTATCTTACAGTACATTTTGCATCCAAATCCCTCCCATTTAAAATGAAAAATAAATTTTACATCTTATAAGTATTATTATTAAATATATTAAGAAGTTTAAGTATTTATACAATCATGTTGTGTTACAAGTATAAAAGTTTCAATATAAAGTTAAAAAATTTCACTTCCCTTTCCTTCAATTCTCTTTACAACCAAACAAAGCAATAACAATGACCTTTCGCATTTGGGTAATTGGATTTATTAAGGGAATGCTCAGGGGACCATGACCTTTCTTACCTGAGGGGCAAATTAGAGAAACTTTCTCCACAAAATTATGAAAAATGAAAAAGTCCACAATCGCCCAGAAGAAATTAATAATTGGAAACATCCCAATTAATCCACCAAGAAAGAATTGCATCTTTTCATTTAAGGCTGCAATAGGGCCAGGTTGGGTCGGGTTTTCAAAATCCTAACCCAGCCCAACCCTGACTATTAAAACTTAACTCTAACTCAGCCCAATCCTACCAGGGTCAGAAAATGTACAACCCTAACCCTAGTAGAATTGGATCTAACCCTAACCTACCCTGATTAATGATAGGACTGGGTTAACCCTGATTCGGGATCGGATTGACCCTCATTGGCCCTAAAACATACAACAAAATGTCAAATAACATACATATAACAATTATAATTTAAACATATAACAAACACAAATGTGTGTGTGTGTGTGTGTGTGTGTGTGTGTGTGTGTGTGTGTGTGTGTGTGTGTATACACAAGGGGTCAACCCTAACCCAAACCAACCTTACCAAAGTTGATCAAAATTTAGACCCTAACCCAGCCCTATCAAAATTCGATCCACATTCAACCCTACCAGGGTTCAGGGCTAGTTCGGATTATCAAGATAAAGCTTGCACCCCTATTCTCATTTGCCTCTCTCGAGATCCCACATTAGTTTGATTTACCTCAGATATGTCTAAACTTGCATCATTAGATTATCTGAACTGTGAGAAAGATTACTGTCCAGCTACCTCGGCACAGTTGGTTTACAGTATAAATTGTACAAATTATAAATTTTATATGGACCATTGAATGGGATTTACATCGTCTCCTCTCAGTGGTTCTGGGAGGACAGTGGCAACCTATCCCGGATGGTTGCCACATGGCTCTCGGTGAATCCGAGACCCACGTCCGAACCGACACCCAGCCGATAAGCCAAACTGACAGAGGGTGTCGGCTCGTGGGTCTCGGATTCATCGAGAACCACATGGTAACCATCTGGAATAGATTGTCACTGTCCTCCTAGACCATTGGGAGAAGAGGATGCGGATCCCCATTTAATGATATGAAATATTAATTAATACTTATTTTTTCTATCAAAAGTACGTTTATGTTTTCTTCCAAATCTTCTTTCTTCAAAATCTTCTTTCCCCTTCCGTGCCTCTCATTCGAACGTTTTAAGTTTTGAGTTGGAGAGCACCATCATCACGGTATAAAGTGATTCCTTCTCTTCAACTCGAAGCCTACTCGCTCCATCGTCTAAGCACATCTGTTTGGAAGGTTTTGAACTTAGAGAACCATCATCACCATAGAGCGATTCCTTCTCTTCCACCGAAGTCTACTCAGTTGGTCATCCACCCAATGTCGTCTCCAAGAAGAGATTTTGTGTCTCTACTGCATGCCTATTTTACAAATGGAACTTTTCTTTCAGGAAAGTTTGGTTGATCTGCCCATCAACTGAGGGGCACGGTCTGGACCATCTCACCTTCAAAATTGTGTAAAGTCTCCCCAATCTTCTATATTTGAACTCCCGATAATGCCCTTTCCCTTTATCTAACCATCCACAAAAACCCTTTTTTGAAAATTACTCTCCCAAAAAACTCCTCCCCTTTTTTTTTTATGTCAAGATGATTGTTTCATTGTTAGACTACATACCCAATGCAATGGCTTATTGGATTCTTATTGGTCCAATAACGGGCTGGCTTGGTTTCAGTGTTGGTTTCTTACATGTATAGTTTATACAATTTTGACTTAATGGACTATTATCGGTCCATTATCGGCCTGGTTCAGTTTTAGAATTGGTTTCCTACACATATTTAATAAAATATTGACGTAGAACTCTTATTGGTCCATTATCCAACTGGTTCAGTTTCAATCTTATTGATCTGGTTTGGTTCGGACTTATCAATTGATCTATTCTTATTTTGATTTTTCAACGGACTCTAAAAATTCAATCCAACTATGGCCCAATAAGATTTTATTTTTGTTTGATCCGAAACAAATCAAACTGGTTCAATTTTGATTTTAGTTTGAGCCCAATTTTGACAACCCAACTTCCTACTGCGGCTTTCACTCAACAAAATGTGAAAATAAAGGTTCTACTAGCATGAACCTACAGTGGCACAAAAAGCACCATAAACCTTACACATATAGTCAGTCAGGTGACAGTCGTCAGACACAAGAAAACTTCCTTTGATTCAAAAAACTATTGCATTGGGAGTCCATGGAACTTTATGCTAATTTGAGTTTGGATTATTTTTCCAAAAATAAAACATTTAAACATAACAAATGTCACGTGTAGAAACAATTTCAGGGGACAACCATTCAATCCCTTATAGTAAAATAGATAATTAGATACTAATATGCTACCACTGCAAGGGAAGATCTAACATATCATGCAAAACTGAAGGTACACTTCACAACACCACAAAGTGCACCACCCATCCGATAACTGCATTGCCATGTACATCTTTTCTTTTTCTTTTTATTTTATTTTTTTGGTAACAAACAACATTAAAACTTGAAAAATAAAATATAGAACAAATTTAAGAAGCATATGTTCTTGTTGATTTTGGAATATTTTGATAAAAATTATATGCTGGTATTTGGTATAGGCAATCTCATTTGAACTTTGTTGGGTCTTTCTCCTTTTGAGCAACATAGCATTACTAATTAAGATATAAATTTCATAACCATTCACATCATACAAGTCTTCAGACAGAAACAAAAAACCTATGCATGCTACATTGATTACGCGCTATACATTTACATCCATTGTTAACCAAACTCAAAAGGGGATTGGATTTACCAGTCATATTACCATTTCTTGATATGTCTTGCCCAATCTTTTTTTGGTAAAATGTCTTGCCCAATCTGTTGAAGCATGGGCTGCCAGATTAAAGTTATGATATTAGTGAAAGAATATCATGAATTTTGCTCCTCCATCATAATTTTCAGCCTCAAATATGAAGGTCTTGATATGGGAAGCCATCTTCAATACTTCATCATCAGCTTCAAAATCAAAATAACCCCTAAGGTCCAATAATTCCAGCTCTTTACAACCCTCCAAAATTATCTTAAGGTTCTCCCGCCGTATTATAGCATGCTTCAGCATTAAATACTTAATCTGTGGTACTAATGTAACAATGGATGATGCACACCTCTTAGAAATGTAACCCCCAAAACCAAGCCCAACAAAGTTCCGGCAGTTCAGACTTATTTGGGTAAGGATTTTCCTAAAATACAAAGGGTTTAGTCCCAAGATCAAATGCTCCAAATCCTTCAATTTGCATACAAGTTCTGGTACATGATCGTATGGTAGTACAGCTGATAGATCTAAGATTTTCAAAGCAGGGCACCTGTAACCAATTTTGAAAAAGCACAAGTCTTGCATTTAGATATATATCTGCTTATTATAAATATACATTTCTTTTCCTAGCTAGGTACCATCTAAGAAATAGCAGTGTGACAAGATAAGATAACATAACATTTAATGAGTAGGATAAATCAGAATTTGTAAATAATATGACAAATTTACTTAACATAGATGTTACATAACAAAGGAAATATCAAATTACCAAATAGTTGATCTATCATACCTTAAAAATTGTAAAACACTAATATAATAAACAAGCTACTACACTAATTGTGTACCAATAATTAATCTCCATCTCTTCTTAAAAGTCAAAACCCTTTACCCTCAAGATGTATCAAACATTCATATTACAAGAGCACTAACCTAGGTTTTATACATGGCAAACCAATAGATGCTTAATTTCTCCACTATGAATTTTAAGAGTGGAGGAATTAACCAAGAAAGATTAGAGTTGCAGCAAAGTTACACCAGACCTGTTAAATAATACTTCTTGAAGAAAAACAGAAAAGGTTATGATCAGATCAAAACCACTAGTTAGCTAGATCAAATGGTAACTTTAATCAATGGATTGATAGGGTAGATTCAGACTAGTGTAGCAAAGATCATAGGCAAAGGGGCAACACATGTGGTCTAGTAGTGGACCCATAACATGACCTTTAAGAAAATAAAAAATAATAACAAAGCAAGCAAGCCATAGCCATGTTGACTAAACACAAGCAAACCTCCCATAGTCTCAGCTAGGTTTAGAAGGTGAAAAACATAGAACATCAAGTTCAGATATAAATGAGAGTGAAAGAGGGTTACCCACTTACCCATGAGCCACATAATGCAATGCCCTGAATGAGCAGGTACGTGGAAGAACAAGCTTCACAGCAGCTTTGCAGCTTCGATCTATGACGAATCTGATAAGGTCAGTAAAAGAGAAGACGTCCTTTGATATACTGAATTCATCAATGAATCTCCTGGTGAAGCGGCTATAAGGTAGTCCTTGGTTGACAGGGAAGATTGTTGTTCCCATTTCCTCAGGATTGTCAGTGTTAAGCTCTGGGAAATGAAGATTTCTCCAGCTTTGGGGATCAAGCGAAGCCTTATACCATGGCTTGCACACAAGAGGGACATCAAAGATGAGAGACTCAAGCCCAACTCTCTGAAACACCATTGCCAAACAGTCTGGGTTTAGTTCTTCCCATTTTCTTCTTACTTCCTGTCCTCCTCCCTTATCGAAGGGTTCAACCTTTTTACAAATTTTCATCCCTTCAGCTCCTCCATTGCTTGAGAAAGAGCCCTCCATATCTCTCTCTCTCTCTCTCTCTCTCTCTCTCTTTCTCTTTCTCTCTCTCTCGACTCCGGAGTGGAGAAATAGATGAAAGGAGAGGTGCGGAATGAATTGAGCAGGCTGATATTGGATTTGGATCAGCTAATTAAGCCATGCTAAAGGTGACAAGACAGCTTTTCCTTGGAAACGTACGTTACAATTTTCCAAATTGGAATAGTAACCTTTTCACTTCAACCTTAATTATTACTTAAAATTCTCAAATATTTTGCCGATTAAATTATGGAAAAGTATGGAATCTTCGCGAAGGGGTTTCCGTGTCCTGTTAACTGTCATGTAGATGCGTGATACGGTAATTTTAACTAGTTTAGGGAGGAGGATCTATCATCAACCACTTCATAAGATTAAAGTAATCTTAACCGTCCATCTCTATTATTAGGTGGGATTTATCCGATCACTCATGAGGGTGAAGCCAGGTGGATAGCCTCATCCATATAGACGTCTGGAGGTTTCAGAACACAAACACCAACTCGGCAAGGCTTAAGAGAGTGGCCCATCGGTCATCTTAGGCCCAATCAATTCTATCTAGGGCCACCCGGCCCATTTGTTCTCCTCCAAAGATTAAAAGGGTAAAATAGTCATCTCAACAACCATCAAGAGCAAAAGTGACTTTGCAAAGAAACATTATTTACTATAAATAGTCCTTGAATCCCAAAATCAGGTATACTGTATTTAATACTATTTCCTAAGGATTATCATTCTGACACCTCAAACTGAGAATCTCTCACTTACCCCATAAGTATTTAAGTGGACTCGATACTGTTCACAAATTCTTGACTTTGACATTAGAGTGGACCTAGGGCCATAGGCCTGACTCCCCTTTGCCTTGTGTTCTGCTTTTCAGATCCAATCAGTTTTGTGGGCCACGAATACAGATTCTTGACGAAACATCTATTGACGTTGCATCACCCTCTTTGCACCGCCGCTACACCTTTTCTTTTTCCACCACCCTTTCTTTTTCCACCACCGAACTCATCAACAAGCCTCTTAGCCAAAAAAAAAAAAAAAAAAAAGTCGGTGAGAATGCCGACTTACTTCGGATGTCGAATTTTCTTCAGCTACTATCTTTCCAAGTGACAGGCTGGAGTTGTGACAGTTCCTTCATTGTTGAGGTCAACCAAGACAGCCCTTTAGGTTCCTAAGAAATCCCCCTTGATACAATCCCTTCGGTCTTTCTTACTACCTGCAGCTTGGCTTATACTGCTACAGTAACTCCTTCCCATTTTACTCCTTGATCACGACAATTCCTCCTCTTCCCTATTCTGCAGTTCCCTTTTTGGCCCCCTCGACTACACTGTATCCTCTCTCCACTGTCCTTTCTGGTTCTGTTTCTCCTTCTGTAAACTGTCTTTTTGCGTCTCAGCCTCCTACCCGTCCTCCTTGTTCTCCTACCTCGTTGACTGAACTAATCTCCCTCTCTTTAGGCATTCCTAGTATGACTCAAGCGGAAGTCCTAGAGTCAGTTGTAGAGTCTGATCCCTCCCTCGGGAGTTTTGCTTGATGCAGTTTCATTCTCCGTCGAGTGACAAATCAAGTGAAGTATTTGAGCTTGGTTATGCAGGCTAGGCATCAGTCATTTTACAGGACGAAATTATTTTAATACACTGACCATGGTTATGCAGGAAATGTCACTGAACCCGGAGGCCAAGGAATCTAAGAAGGAATCAAGCATGCCTTACACTGGAAGGAAGACGATTAGAGCTTTCGACATATTCCCAACTGCTGGATTATATTACACATTGGGATGCTCCTCCCTCTTGCATCTCATACTGTCCAGGTCTAATGAATTTCTCTCCCCACATGCGTACCCTCCTCTGGCTCCTATCTAATGAATTCCCAATTATACCCTTAATTCTTCTTAGATCCCAATCTATCCCCACTAAGCACAATATAAGGAAATTCTTTTTCATGTGGATGATGAACACAGTTTTAGTATTTGGTATCGAATAGATTGATATACTAGTATTGGATCATTCAATTCTTACCGGTTTTGATCA
Source organism: Protea cynaroides (assembly GCA_028583415.1). Classification (NCBI taxonomy): domain Eukaryota; kingdom Viridiplantae; phylum Streptophyta; class Magnoliopsida; order Proteales; family Proteaceae; genus Protea; species Protea cynaroides. Next base: position 32,606,483 of record CM053271.1, read on the forward strand.
AAGCCAATACCAAATTTAATTTACTTTTTTTTTTATTTTTTTTAATTATATCGGTCATGTATCGCTCATTCATTGGTTGTTCCATGGATCCGTATTGATATCAAATTGGTTTGGCATCAGCCAATACCTTTTGGATATTTATACCTAACCTTGGTGTTGAAAAACTATCCTTTTTTTTTTTTTTTACATAGTAGCCTTTGCTTTTTATAAGAACGTAAGAATAAGGTTTTACAAATTAAAAATACGAATACCCAAAATTAAATAGTCAATTTTTATTTTTATTTTTTGAAATTATATAATTAAATAATGAAAATTAATGAATAAAAGTTATATTTTACAATGATGGAAAAAAAAATTTAACTAAATAATAATAAACATAAAATGAAGATTCACATTCATAACTTTAGCAAAATTCAAGTGCCTAAGATTCCGATTTTCAGATCAACTGAAGCCAAAATTTCATGAATACTTACGCCAATTTAAAAATCTTCGAGAAGGTACACTATATTACAAGATATAAAAACTTACCATTATAGTACGCTAGCAGAAATATGATTTTATTTTCCCTTATCATTATCATACCAGTTCAATACAGTTTTTAACCGGTATGTTATATGGTTTTTATGTGGTATGAAATGCAATTTTTATCCAGTACGAGCTTCGATTTATAATTTAGTACAAAATATGGTTCTAATTCAATACAGAATATGACTCTACTACAATGGGGACCAATTGAATACGTGTACGTATAAGTGTGTACCTGTTTTTTAAATATATTATTAACGTCTTGTCCCTTAATACCGGTATGTATCCTGTTTCTATACTTCATACCTGAACTTACTATGGTCCCAACGTGATAAGTTGTAGCATAAATGGCTTTACCTCTCCATCCACCTTGAGGTTAAAGAAATGGAAGTTGGGAAGCCATCACAGTAAATGGACAGCCATGGAAAATATGAAAACTTTCAACATCAGGAAGACCACGGCAAAATGTATTTGATTTCTCTAGAGACGAGAAGGGAAGAAGAAAGAAGTAGCCCTTTGTCTCTGTGTTTTCAAGTCGAGAATTGCATGATTAAGTGTACGATTCAATTATAATCACATCTCTGAGGGGCAGACTAGAGAAACTTTTCCCTCGAAGGAAACTCATTTTATAATAGAGTCCAGAATTACATCTTGAATTAGCCAACCATGCCAGAAGAACAGATGATGATATCAACAAATTTGAGGTGATTTAAATTAGTCGAACAGCATCACAATGGAAGGAAAAAGGGTTTCTCAAGAACGCCACCAGTCATACCATAATGCTATAGCATGACCATTTCAAAGGGACATGGCTGATATGATTAAAAAGGCTGACCAGAAGCACCTTTTTCTTCCAGTAGACCGGCTAGGCTGTCTTTGGCATTGTTTTTGAGCTGCCAAAGCTGGGGTTCCTCTCTCTCACAATAAACTGATGTGCTTCTTTAAATATTGATGATACATGGGGTTATTCTCTTATAAAAATATTAAATAGGAAAAGGAACATACTATATTTACAGAACCAACTACTAACACCTCTACGACCAGGGTAAGCATCTTCTCCAGTCACTGGAGAGGTCTGACTTGGGACGTCCACTGAGATAAAACAGAGAGGGAGGCCCCCTATCGCCAACCCCTGCCCTGCCCTGCCCCCCTCCCTTCCCTAAGGAAAAAAAAACATAGAAAGGGGATAAGAAGGCGTGATACATACAGGCATGACATCTGGGATCAGAACAATGAAAATTATATTATGGATTTCCCACGCTGGCCACAAAAGCTACAAGCCTTCTGTAGTCCCTCCTCCGCCCAAGAGCACATGAGTCAAGCACCCGCCCAAGAATCAAACGGGTATTCTGCAAAGCTACCTCTCGTGGTGATGGACCTAAATCTGTTGTACCACCCTGCATTGCTGGTGTCGGACCCACCCCAAAACCTGATCCCATGGAGTACTGAAGTGGCCCACTTCTGGCTTTAAATGAGCTTTGAGGGGCCAGCACCTTATCCTCAGTACCACCAAATCCATTCTCAGAAAAGCCTGCCTCGAGAGGATGAGACCCCGTCAAGGAGCTACAGCTCTGCAAGAGTGCTTCCAACACACTCAATGCTTCCCAACACAGAGTGCTCTCCACCAGTTGCGATACGATCGCATATACATGAGGGCTCTGGGCAGCATCCATGGGTGTGTGCTGGAGCAATGCCTTGAGTATGAGCAGTATCACACGCTGATATTCTCCTGGCCCCTTCTCCAGGAGCCTTAACAGGTGCCCAAATGCCAGTGCTGAGTGCTTTGGGAACCACTCAGCAGACAATAGAGGTGACACACAAGAAAGTAGGTTGTCAGTGGTTATGATCTTGCCTTCAGCATAATACATGAATACAGTTGCAAGCTCATCCAATGATTTTGCTCGACACCAAACTGCTAAGTTGGCAGCAACAGAGCAAGCTTTCTGGTACTGCTGCTGTAGTGGCGAAGTAGGCGTGTCCTTGGTGAGCTGCAAACAGATCCAGGGAAGCAAACCTGTGATGTGCATTAGTAGCCGTGTCTCAGCATCCCCAAATATGGAGTCACATGAGTGCACTGTAATCCGAGAGAGCACCTCAATAGAGGAACCATGGCTTACAGTTGACATAAGCCCCTTGAGGACAAGAGGTTGCACCCCTTCAAAGGCTGGAACTTTACTATTTGCTGGTAGTGGCTCGCTGCCAATCCTTGATTCTATCCGTTGAAGATCGGAGGACTCACAGCCAATTGTATCAAGTTCATCCCTGGGCATGCTTGAGAGCAGCACATTTTCTGTTGTGCTGTCCCTAAATGATAACCGATCAATCACACGGGCAAAGAGCTCTAGCACTTGGCAGTATACATGCACAAAATCAGTGTGCATCATAGCTACACAGCCCCAGAAGAGCTGGGGATACAAAATTACTTTCTCTGGTTCCATATTCTCCACCATCACTTGCAGAGTTAACAGAATCTCCATGATGAAGCCCAGAACTGATGGTACAGGGTTCCCAAGGCACCTGTGAAGGCACCTGAGTAGGGACACACAATTATCACTTGTGACGCTGGGTCGCAGTGCACGATAGATCTGATGTGAACGGCATGCAAGGTGCCTGGATGTGCACTCCATAGCCCACTTGAGAGCCTCTGCCCCCCACGTCTCCCGGAGATCTCCTTGGAAGAAAATAGCATCAACCATGCTCTGCACAAGGGCTGACAGGAGGGCTGCGCTTGGGAGTTCAGTTCGAACAACTGTAGGGTCCTCGTTCTCCCACATCATACTCCCACGTTTTGACTGCACATACTTAATCAGGCTTACCACCTGCTGTTTGTTCTCACCATCACTGCTCTCAACCTCATACAATTCCAAGTGCCGGCCCGCAAGTGAGTACAGCAGATTAACAAGCAATTGCTGGCAATGCTCAAGCACAATGTCTTCTGAGCTATCCATTGACACAAATGTGACATGAAAGAGCAGAGGAAGGTGCTCACGGAAATCCTCATCGTTCTCATAAGCAATCTCCGCAAGTAGAATCAATGCAATATCAGCATGGGTCAATGAGTGCTGCTGGTGCCCCTGCAATGCTGATTGAAGCTCCCCAGCATTAATTCCATGCACCACATTGCCAGAATGCAATGCATCTTCCCCAGAGTTCGGTGTGTCGATGAGGTAGTCACCACTGTCCCGAGACACATGCCGGCTGCGCAAGCTCCCTGTTGAGGTCCGAACCCCCATTAATGGCCCTGACATATTTACCATTGCTGGAAGGAGCTGCCCAGACCGCCCAGCAGTAACAGGAACTATGTTCATTTCTGGAGGCATTGGAGTCAAAGGCCCTGAAATGCTTCGGCCTGTCAATCCTACGGTTCGCCAGCTCAGGCTCCCACTTGTGTTCCTAAGAGGACCGTCAAGAGAACCTCGTACAAGCAGTGGAGACATGTGTGGTTGGCTGTCCACAACAGATGCAATTTGAGTTGCTGTAGGCCCCTGAGAGAACTCCAATATAAAATTTCCTCCAGCATCAGCCTTTGGTCTAAGTGGCTCCACATTGTCCTCCAGCATCCGCTGAGCCAATTGGTAAACCAAGTGATCAATTGTGCGCTGCGGGCATATCCGTGCAAGGTATAAACTCACTCGTTTGGCAACTGAGAAGTAGGTTGCAAATGCTCCAATTATTTCCGCAGAAGCGTTTGAATCACAATCTTCAATCCCTTTAGTGATTAAGAAATCAAGGACTGGACTAATGTTCTTGGGCTTGCTAGCAATTGTGCTCCAAAGCTTCTCAATTTCATCAGGGAACTGGTCCCCATGCCGCCATGTCACATAATACAGACTTTTTAACAATCTTTCACTCCACCCTGAATCTTTGAGCTTCCAGAAGTTGAGGTTCTCAATCCATGGAGCCATGCATGTCAAGACTTGATGCTGAGCAATTATGTCCACAGCATCGAGTTGCCGCTGCATTATCTCCTCACACAGATTTTGACTCAGTTCAGGATGATCTTTTGCAAGTTTACACGAGAGTTTGTATTGAAACTGTTGGTAGGAGTCAGGAAGGTTGCCAACAACGGCAGCTCTATAGCGTCCTGAACCCTCAGTACCCTCCTCAGCCCATTCACGGACAGAAAGTGTCTCAAGCATTTGAAGTGCATCATCGCGTATTTGTCTTGATTTATCAACCACCTTGTAGAGTATCAAGCTCAAAAGTCTCTGGATTTCACATTTTGGGATTTCTTGGCGCATGTAAACTTCAGCCAGCACACTGAAGTAACCATCAGCTATTACAGCATCTGAATAGTAACACTGGAGAAGAAATTGCAACGAATTAGTCCTTCTTAGATATCACACTATGATTATTATTATTTACAAAAAAAAAATTACTACGACTAAGAGTAAAGGCAAAGAAGAAATGTGAACCAAGTACGGTAACAAGAAGAATGCAAAGGATGATGCTGGAGCCTCACATATCAACACAATTAAGTAGGCAAATCAAATATTCACTAATATATTTTGGGTTTTTCTGTCCAAGACATTGTTCATCAAGTGAACAGCCCAACAGCAAACAACTAAACATTACCAGTTGAGATGAGAGGCTCCATTGCAACTGAGAAGGAAATTACCTGATCAATACAAGCAGGAAACAGGTCCAAATTTGTCTGGAGAAGATTCTTCAGTGCTGCTCTAGCCAGGGGAGCACGTAAGTGAGCACTCCTATGCCGATCACGTCCACCAGCATTACGCCCTCCTTCTCCTGTATATTTTGAATGTGATGGAGTCCTTGGATCAGCAGGTGAATAGCCAAAAGGTGCCCTAGGTGCTGGCTCATTGAACAGACTGTTAATCCAAGAAATTACCCGACCACTCATCTTCCTTGCATTGTCATCAAAACAAGGTCCATATAACAGTGAAGCCATGGCATTCATGGAGGCCCACTGAATTGCCTCAACTTGTTCATTCATTTCTTTATCAAATAAAATTTTGTCAACAGAATCCTTTGAGCGGAGGTGCTGAGCTGACTTATAACGCTCAATTTCACGACGGTACTCACTGATGCCATCATTACCCCACATACTTCCAGTGTCATCACACCAAGAGAGAAGAAGATCAAATAGTCGCTTTCGCGTTCTAATATCAAATTTCTCTGATTTTGAGTCCACAAACTCAGGGCCCAGCGATCTTAGAACAGATGCTAACGCAATGCGCAGAGGTTGCATTTCTTGAAAGCTCTCAGTAGGTGCTGTTACAATCTGCTTGGTTGTTTCTTCGATAAACTTCAAATAGTGAAGACGGAAAACCGGTTTTCGGCTCAGCATTCCTGGCCAAATATTCTCAGCAACAGTACGATATATATTTGCAATATGAATACGGAGTTCTTCCCGACGGGCTTTCTGACTCTGCTTCCATATTTGATATCAAATGTCATTAACTTGTGAGCCAAGACATAAAAATCACCACACACACACACACACACACACACACACACACACACGACATTAACTTGTGGGCTAAGACATAAAAATCAGCAACCACACTGTGTGCACTCCATAGTTGGCAATTCCACATTAAACCGGAAAAAAAAAAAAAAACAGTATGGTCAAGGTTCATGCATAACTCGATTCTAGGAAGCAAAAGTAAGCTCAAAGATTCAACCAAGCATATGTGAAAATTTAGCATGTAATTTAACATAAAACAATACAGCAATTTATGTAGGGAAATTTCTAAAACTCCACTATACTTAGCCTATAAATACTCAAATTCCCCTACTCATTTCTTTTCAGATTACCTCCATCCCCCTAGCGGCAGCCCGGCTCTCTCTGTCAGTCCCTCTGCATCTCTTTCCTCTCCTCTTCTCTCCCTCCCACATCCCACCATCCTGCAGCACAGCTTCCCTCTTTCTCTTCCAACCGCCACATCACTCTGTTCCTTTTCCCTACCTTTCCGTGAGGTCTAAACCAAGGTTCAAAATCTCAAGTCTCAAGGGTGTCTTGACCCTTGAAGAAACCGAGATTTTCGAGATCGGCAAGACACTGTAAGAAAATCCGTGACAACTTAAAAAATGTGTTTCGGCCCTAAAATGACCATTTAGGGCCTGATACTCCAAGAAAACCCTATTTAAGCATATATAAACACATTTAAACCATATATAAACACATTTAAACCATAAAATTGTAAAAATTATTGCACATGGTGGTTGTTTGGGTTTACACCCATGTTTGGTAGTATCAGGCTAAAGTTCAGATGTAAACTTAAGGTAATATTGGTTATTCTACATAATGTTACACTAGTAGAAAACCAAATGAGACAATAAAATACTCATAATTCATAATTTCATACAAATATTCAAATAATCAAATACTCAAAGTTTCAAATAGATACATAGTCAAATACAATGATGCCCCCAAGTCCCAAAGTCCAAGTCCCATCTCCTCAGCACTTATCCTCTCGTACCAAGCTCCCCCAACAATCTCGTGGAAAAATTTGCCAAAAACACTAAGATTTGAAGGTTTGATGCAAAAAAGAAGAAAAAGAGGCAATCTGACAGTCTCAATCGAAATTTCAACGAGACTGTCTATTTATAAGTGACTTTAGAAAAAAAAAATGGTCGAGACGAGTCGAGACCCAGTATCGTGGTCCAACTCGTCTCGGCCACTTCAAGAACTTCGAGAAATTTGAAATCTCGACGAGATCTAAACCATCTTGCAAACCCCGGAATCCATGCTCTTATAGGCCACAGCACCTCTCCCAACAGCACTTTGTGCATCCATACACCCAAGCATCATCGAAAACCTTCTCCCTCTTGGTCAACTCGATGTCCTCATTAACTAGCATCTTTACTACCAAGTTAGCAGAGGCCAATGTGATGATGGTTAACGAGATGAGTTGAACCATCCAGACAAAAAAAAATCAAAACAAATAAATTCTACAACTTCCCCATCATAAACATATAACCCTCTTGCAAAGGAGGATGCAGCCATGGCTTCCATTACCGCTAATGGTACATCACACTTTTCTCCTCAATCACCTCTTGAAACAATGTTATCACTAAAAGGGTCTTCACGTAACCTACAATCATGGAAAATCCTTAATAAAAAAAAAATTCATTCCTACTTCGAGGCGCTGGAAGGTCCAGGTAGATCTCGAATCCAAACTATCCCTTCTGTCCCGAAAGGACTTATAAAGGTGACTCGACTGATTTCTTCAAGAAAGGGTGAGCCAGATTGGATGCTTCAATAGGTTAACTGCTTTCCATAAATTCCTTAAAATGAAGGATCCCAAGTGGTCCGACAATAAATACCCACATAACAATTTCCAGGACTTACATAATCATTCAGCGTGAAGAAGACCGACGCTGAACAGCCTTAACAGGCTGACCCAGAGTTTCTTAGGTACTTTAACAAGTTGGGGATTCCACAAAATCAACAGAATCCATTAGCCAATGTTGCTGTTGATGCCGTCCTTGACAGCGTCTCTATCGGGACAAGTTAGCAAAGACTGGTGTGATGATGTTTGACAAGGACATCACCACCTGCATCAAAATTCTCCTCGCCATTGAAGACCTTTTTTTTTTTTTTTGGGCTAAAGTTCAGCGGATTGATTAAATATAAAAGAAAAGTGTACAGAAAAGACCATAAAAGGGTAGTAATAACTCCACCTCCGGCATTGCCATCAGCAGAGCCCTTTGGTCAAGAAGAAAAACACAAGTTAATTAAATCGAAATCTTGGATGCTCATAGGCATCCCACACTACATCATGAGCAATAAAATTGGGGCAAGAATGCCAGGAATATGACTCCATTTCTGTAGCTGCCCGCTTTGCCAAACTATCAGCTGCACCATTTCTCTCTAACGCAGTTCGTAAATCTCCATATTGTATTAGAAAGAATGTCCAGTAGTTTATGCCATTCTTTTGCTAGATACCAAGGAGGATCAGAATTCAATAGACATAGCACCACTGAGGATCAATCACACTCAACCCAAAGTTTTCTGATCCCAAGCTTGCTTGCTTCAGAGAGTCCCTTAGACACTACTGCCAATTCAGCTTGGTAGTTAGTGGTTTGTCCCATATAATGTGCAAAAGCCAAGATGACATTACCCTTGGAATTTCGGAACAAGCCACCAACACCTGCATCTCCTGGATTCCCCAGTGAGCCGCCATCTACATTTAACTTGTACCATCCATCAGGAGGTTTGCACCAAAATACAGGTCTGGGAGAAGAACTCTTTACAGGCCCGGTATGTAGGAGAGAGAACTGCTGAATTCTTAAATCCTCTGACTTAACCACACAGGGATTAATGAAGGAAGCACCCCTTAAATCATTACCAATCAAATAAAGAAGACGTTTGGAGGTCATCCTTATCCCATCATTGCGGCATTGGTTTCTAGCAAGCCAGATATTCTGAAGAATGATAAACAATAGCAGCATCCATAGCTCTTTGATAGGAGAAACTCTTTTTTTCCTTTTCCACCAAGAGTAGAGAGCATTTGCATCTTGGAAATTCATCCACATCATACCATAATATGATAATATAGATTGCCAAACCACAGTAGTAAGATCACAATCTAGAAAGAGATGCTGAAAAGTCTCTTCATACTTACAACATATGTAGCAATGTGAAGTGATGGGGACATGCTCACTCCTAACCGCATCATCAGTGGCAACCTTCTCAAGCACCATCTCCATCCGAAAATAGAGATCCTTGGTGTCAAAAGCCGGCTCCACACATCGGCACACCATCTCGATTTATCATTGTCACACTGATATTCTTTGTAGATTGATGACAGTGAATTTCCCATTGGTGTTCAAAGTCCAAACCGGATAGTCAATTCCCTCCTTAGATAAAAGAATAGTCCCAGCTTGAGCAAGAAGAAGCTGCAGAGGTGCTGAGTCAACTGATGTGGAAGTTCCCATTCACCATTTTTTATATAGGCACATACTTTCTCATGGAGGCCTTTACTGTAAGAATCATCTAGATTTAAGAATTCAGCCGCTGTATAAGAGCCAATCCAACAATCTGACCAGAAATTAATAGATTTCCCATTACCCACCAGCCACCTTATATGCCTTGAGGTCCAATCCCCGATTGTACTTACACTCTTCCATACCGCCGAGGAGACACAAGCTTTTTTGAGAAATTCGTTATCAAGGGTGTACCTGCTTCTCATGAATTTAGCAAAAAGACTACTACCGGTTTTATATTCCAAACCATCTTACAAAGGAGAGCTTTGTTTGTATCCTTTAGGCTCCTCAATCCTAGCCCACCATTTTCCTTTGGTTTACATACCATGCTCCATTTAACTACAACTGATGCCCTTTAGTTTGGATCCCCACTCCAAATAAAATTCCTCATCCATCTTTCAGCTTGCAACAGTATACTGTTAGGCCATAAGTAGACAAAGAAAGAATGGATGAAAGTACTACAAAGCACAGACTTCACTAGCTCAATTCTATCCGCCATTGATAACAATCTTCCATACCAGACAGAGAATTTCTTTTTCAGCTTATCAAGCATAGGCAAGAAAGTTGCATTCCTAATTTTCCCATAGAAATTTGGAACACCAAGATATTTAGTAGGGAAGTTACCTTCAGTGAAGCCCAAGCAGGCCTGTATCTTGGATTTTCTAGCATTAGAGACACCACAAAAGAAACTCTTACTCTTAGAGGAATTAATATGTTGGCCTGATTATTCTGAGTATGCTAATAGCATAGTTTTCAGCAGCCTTGCATCTTTCAGTCTTGCCTGCAGGAATAAAAAAATATCATCTGCAAAAAAAAGGTGAAAAGGAGTAGAGATGTGTCTGCAATGAATGCGCATAATGTCTCCTTTAATAGCCATCATCTTTAAGTTCCTACATAGAACTTCCTCAGCCAGAACAAAAAGCATAGGTGATAATGGGTCTCCCTGTCTGAGTCCCCTAGTAGATGCAAAATAGCCCATCGGACCTCCATTGACCATTACAGATAGTCGAGCTAACAATAAGAAGGATGATAATCTATTTATAAAGGTGCTGGAAAACCCAAACCTTCTTAACACTTCAAACTAAAAATCCCACTCTAGGGTATCAAAAGCTTTCTTCACATCAAGCTTTAAAGGCATATTTCCCCATTTGGATCTCTTCTTCATCAAAGTCGTCAATTCAGATGCCATTCCAATATTATTGTGGATCAATCTACCCTCTACAAAAGCACCTTGTTCCTTTGATATCAGTATTCCCAAAAATTTCCCTAGCCTTGTAGATAGGATTTTTGGTAATGTCTTATAGATAAAGTTACCCACACAAATGGGCCTATAGTCAGCAAGTTTACAAGCACCTTCAATCTTAGGCACCAGGGTGATAAAATTATTATTGATACCAGGAGGCATAGAATTGGATCTGAAAAAGGAACAAACAACCTTACAAACATCATTCCCAACTCCATCCCAACATGTTTGAAAAAAATTTCCAGGGAACCCATCTGGGCCAGGTGCACCATCTGGATTTAAATCAAACACAGCCTTCTGAATTTCCTCCTTAGAAGGCATGGCATCCAAGGCCAATGCATTCTCAATATTGACCAGACTAGGTATAGATTCTAGAAGTTGAGAATAAGCCACATTCCTAGCACTATAGTGCAAATTTTCATAGAAAGAAAGAATGTGCTCACGGATCTCACTTTGATCTTCAATCACCTAACCATCCTCAGATTTCAGAATTTTTATTGCATTCCTCCTGCTTCTTGCTTTGGCAGAGCTGTGGAAAAATTTTGTATTTCTATCACACTCCCTCAACCAATGCACCCTAGACTTTTCCTTCCAAAGGGCTTCTTCGATGTCTAGAGAAGCAGCCAACCTTTTGTTTGCCTGAATTTCAGAATCATGCAACTCTTTATTGAGGCCAACATTCTGAATGGTTTCCTGTATGTCCTCAAGCTCAATGCGAGCTTCTTTGATCTCATCAAAGATTTTTGGGAAGACTTCTTTCGACCACTATTTAAGGTCCATCTTCAAAAGTTTAAGCTTTTTTGTAGAAATATAGTAAGGGTTTCCAACAACAAGCATATCCCATGCTTTCTTAACCACCTCCTTAAAGGATTCATGTTCCATCCAAAACCTCTGCATTCTAAAGGAACGTTCTTTGCCTTGGGGATGGAGGAGCATCCAACCACAAGGACACAATGATCAGATACTGTACGAGGTAAAACTTTTTGATAGCTATCTTCATACCTGGCAAGCCATGAGTCATTACAACAGCTCCTATCAAGCCTTGCTTTAACATTGCCAATAATCCTGTTGTTAGTCCAAGTGTACTTTAGGCCAACAGGAGTTATAACTGTAGCGCTGGAACTGAGTCTAGACAGGCTTGAAACTCAGGAGCAGCTGCAGCATTAAAAGATCCCATACCTATTCTTTCATCAGAGGTTAAACAACAGTTGAAATCACCAGATATAAACCATGGTACTGACGGGTTGCCCAAAGATGATATATCAAACCATAAATCCCTTCTACATGATTTGGAACAATCAGCATGGACAAAAGTAAACAAGTGAACCAGTCCATCAATCACCACAGAGATAGTCAGTTGCTGCTCAGAAAACATAACGACAGCTGGCTTATCAAGCCCTATTTTCCACATCACCCATAGGTTAGGTGGTTTGTCAATCCTTCCGTCATGAATTAAATCACAATAGTATCCACGGACGTGCATCATTTTATTTGGAAATTTATTCAGCCAAACCAACGGTTCAGCCAAGCACATAATAATAGGAGAAAAATCCTTAACCATGCTACAAATAGCCTGTCTCGACTTGGGGTTCAAGACACCCCTTATATTCCAATAAATAACATTCATTTTGGAGGAATAGGATTACCCATACCTCCCTTGTTGGCCGAATCCTTTGCAGGTCTGCCCCTTTTTCTTCTGACTTCCTTGAAAGGTGTCTCCTGACCTTGCAAATGTAAGTCCACATTGGTAACCTCATTGTGAAATACCTCAACAGCAGCACGAGGGCCAGGCAGAGAAACTCGGCCACTTCCAGAACCATGAATAGTAGTATCCATATTTTGTCCAGGAGTAGGTGGGGTACCCATCAAAGGATCATGTTACGCCTCTCTACCAGACATCATGTACAGAGGTTACCATAGGGGCGTCTTCAGAAGACAAATCCTCTTCACCCAGAGTTTCATCTCCAGAATTCACTTCACCCTCTTCAGGCTCTTCTACAATATCTGCCCAGGACTTCTTAGCTAGAGAGCTAACATTCAGTTGCTGTCCACAACCGCCCCTCGAATCCTACTCCACACTAACTGGAAGAGAGGGGTTATCAAGGCTTGTCACATGAGATTCTTTGGTTGCCTGCTGTAGCAACTTCCACGAGAGGACAACCAGAATTCTCATTAGCAACAGGTGCTGCCTCATGTACACCTTCTGGCGCAGCCACATGTACTCCTTCAATGCCAGGACCATCCTTATAAAGGCAGTTATCTGGAGAATGACCATAAGTAGAGCATATGGAACACCTACTACCTCGGTCTTCATAAATTATAGCTTGTTTGAAGTAGTACTCCTTCCCCGGATTACTATAGAGTTTTCCCACTAGGATTTCAGATTTCCTAGGAGCATTTTTTCTACCTCCACTAGGACCCAAGCATAGCAATCCAAAACAGCATGTTGGGTTCTTTTGTCCATTGCCACTGGCTTACCAATCATCTGAGCTATAGAATATAAGATCGAATGCTCCCAGTACTCATAAGGAAGAGAAGGAAACAGAACCCATTGCTGAAAACGAGTAATACTTTGCTTCTCCACATTAAAATTGGGTTCCCACTGCTGGAATCTAATAGGTCTGCCCTAAACCTTTGTGACCCCTCTTCTCTAGACAAATAGCATATCTCGTTCACAATTGAACCGAAATATTTAAAAAAAAAACCCTCCCCAAAGAAACCATCTCAAAAGGGATGTTACCCCATTGCTGTTTAACAGCAGTATCTATAGTGGACAACAAAAGTCCCCGTGAATCAATGCAACATATGAGAGCAGTGTCAAACCTTTTTAGCTGCCTCTCATAGGCTGCTTGAGGAATCATCACTCGAATAATACCGGCCATCATCATGGGTGCAGTAATACCGGAATGATCAGTACCATGGAAACCACCCGCAGCTTCTGCATAAGATCGAGCAGCATCATCATTATTAGCAGCCACTGCAGGCGCATAAGATCGAGCTTGATTGCCCTAACGACTACCTCTCATTCCAGCTTCCACCGACATAGGACCATTATTCACAGCAGTAGGGGAACTAGGAACAGAATCAAGACGTCGAGCAGCAACCTCAGTAGGTTCCACATCACCATCCACTGCAATATCCTTACCCTTTTCTCTCCAAGTTCATCGCCTCCTTCTGCTGAACATTCTCTGTCTCCTTCTTGTCTCATAAGATCGAATCTGATCTCATCCACGAAGCTGCAAGTTGTCACTGGTATTTCTTCTCCCCAGCACCGATGAAACCACATCACTTCTACAGCGATCCGGATCAGAAACCATAAACTCATGCACCATCGGATCATTAACATTCTGTTGACGTGCATGCGGCAGTCTTTCATCATTAAGAGAAATCCTAGAAGAGGCTTCTTGTATATCAACCAAAACCCTAGGATCGTTTCTCACATGCAATATCCCACTGCCATGTGCAGAAACCCTAGTACCATCAGTAGATAGATCACCTCCCAAACAGCTTTGCAAAACCCTAGATACTTGTTGCTGCAATTCTGGGAACATCACCATGGCATCCCGCTCCACATGATTTCCAGATCCATTAACAGATTCCTGAGGCCGAAGAGAAGCCGATTGCCCTCTCCCCAACGGCAATACATTCCCTTCTCCAGGTGATGCACAACCCTCAACAGCAGATCTCAGAGTTTCATTAAAACTAAAAGACCGATCATCATTGTGAAAAAGCACACGCTCCAACTCAGAAAACTCCTGATCTCTGTTGGAATCAGAAGCAACAGGAGTCATAGACGAATTAGGTAATCTTTGACCAACCTCTGGTCGGCCATTACCAGCACCGACCATGAGGAAGCCAAAAAAATCGAGAAACCCTCAGTCAAGGCTCGACCTTGATTCCACCTTTTGACTCATTTCTCTTCATTCTATTCTCCCAAATCAAATCTGCAACAATAGCATTTCTAGCTGCAGCTCTGCCTCTAATAACATCCAATTTTACTCTCCACTATCACTCTCAAAGCGCACTAACAAAGTCATCAAAACAGGGGAAACTTTAAGCTAAGGAAATAGAGTTTGGTGGTGAAGATGATGGTTGACGAGGACATCGAGTTGGTCAAGAGGGAGAAGGTTCTCATTGAGGCTAGGTATAGGATACACAAAGTGCTGTCCGGAGACGAGCTGTGGCCTGTGGAAACATGGGCTGCGGGTTCACGACCTCATGGAAGAGCGGGGGGGAGAGTCGGGAGAGAGAAGAGGGAGAGTGTACTGCAGGAGGGGAGGTGAGAAAGAGACGAGAGGAGAGGAGAAAAATGCATAGGGGCAGACATAGAAAGAGACAGGCAGCTGTTATGGTGATGGAGGCAGGGGAAATTTAGGGATTTAAAAATATCAGGGGAGAAAGCGAGGTAGAAATTTGGTTTTTGGGGGAAATATGAAAACAAGTCATGAATTATGAGTAAGGGAATTTGAGTAATTATAGGCTAAGTATAGGGGACTGTTAGAAATTTTCCCTTTTATGTATAATACATTTAAAAGCCAAAAGTATGCCTATACTTAGGCCGAATTTTTAAAATAATGCAAACAATGTATTTATAACTTATATAAAGAAAATAAAGGATTTAACTAACAATTGTGCACACATTTGATCAGTACATTGAAAAATCATTAAAAAAATTTCCCTGATTTAGACAAGACATTACATTATGAAAAAGTTAGTGTGTCCCCTAATTAACAGAAAATTTTACAAGTCGCTGAAGCCATGAGTGAAGAAAGAAATAAGTTAAAAACAGCAATTGATCAACAGCTACTATTTTACGTATGCAGCAGACAACCCTAACTTACATCTCTCTTTCAGGTATAAATTAAAGTCATTTGGAGCATTTAACTTTAACCATACCTTCCACTTTGGTTTTCCTTCTGACTCCAATGAAACCTCTTCAACAAAAGATGCAAGCTCACCAAACATGAATTCACAAACTTCCAGATGTGAGTGTCCAAGGGCCATGGTTGCTGCATGCTACAACAGGAACAGGAAGGAAACAATCATCAACGACATTCTAAGAAAGAAAATTTGTAAAATTACTTATAGTTTAGGTATTTCCATGTTATTCAGAAATATATCCTATTCAAACCACCTGTGATTTTATAATTTTTATTTCCAGCTGCAACTTTAGAACCACATCAACCATTAGGCTAGATATTTATTTTATAAAATATATACAGAGAAGTCCGACTAATAATGGTCTGAGTACCACTCAGCCCCAACACCCACCCCACAAATATATATATATATATATATATATATATATGGCATCTCAATCCTATCAATCCTAAAAATGTACATGTGCACTATTATGCCGTAGATAAAATCATATTCATTGAGGGGTAGTGTAATCAAGGAAGCTAAGACAATATGTAGATTGTTTGCCTCCAAAGGTTATTTAGACAATATTAAGTAAGTGCCTAATTGACCAAAATAGGTTACTAAGGTTACTTATTAGGCAGTGTGTGTGTATGTGCTTAGAGCATATAAGTGAATAAATGCTGAAACCAAGTAATGGCTGAGTATCTTATAACTGAATGTTTTAGGTAATAGTAAAGTAAAAGCCATAACTACTTTCAGGCTTTCCAAAGTCATAAATGAAAAAAGTGTCAAAATTTTACAGGGTTAGAACTTAGAAGCATAAAAGGTACCTAATCTTCTATGCAAAATCCACAAAAAGGGTATCGACATATCAACATGCAACAAATCCCCTCTCCTGGTATACACCTTTGGTTGTGTGGTTGATAAGCTCTTGGCAAGTCTACATTGAACAACTAAGAATTGTTGCCAAGGCAATGGTCCAACCACATGCCATAGGAATTTTTAATTTCTCATCAATAAAATAAGGCAAATTATTATTGTCACAACCAAGGATCAACGTACTGTATCGTATCAGGTTGTATCGGACAATACGTATTGGTATCGATCCTGGTTAATACAGTACACCCCCGATACGTATCTCTGGTTTTTAAAAAGTTTGCGTATCATACCGTATCCACCATATCGGACCATTACAGTGTGATACAGCTCAATACACCATGAGATGTTGTGATACAGTCAATATGTATTATACGGTTCAATTTTAGAAATAAATAAAAAATTTGCATCAGTTTGTATCAACTATCAATTCGATACATGCCAATGTCAATACATCCAGTTATTTTCATTTTCTCATATCACCGAGTGGAAAAGGGTATCAATGAACTTGAAATCGACTGCAAATCTCAAGGGTTTCACACAAATCACTTCGGATATTTGATTTTTCATCCAAAAACGACCTGCAAACAAGCAACAACTCCAACAAAGATCAACAAGTTCTTTGGAAAAATCTTTGAAGAAAAACCTGCAGGAAAGAGGTAAGAATCTACAACTTCAATTCCTTTCATCAAAAATTGCTTCAAAAAACAGATATTTTGGCATGTATTACTTGATTAATGGTAGATAGCATAAATCATTTCATCAAAGTTGCATTTTTTTTTTCTTGAATTTAAGTATAGATCTAGGGGTTTTTTTTGTTGGAACCAAAAAAAATGGATAGTTTTTTTCCTTCTCTACCTAAATCCTTTACCGGCCCACTTGAAGGAAATATATGTGATAGGTAAGGTGATGATCTACTATTTCCCAACTTCCATGTAATTTCTGAAAATATTTTAATTTTTTTCTATTTTCTGGAAAAATAGCATGCAATTGAACATATTAAAGGTATGCTGATATCCCCCTTGATCTTAAAACTCATGGATTTTTTTTTTATCATGAGATATTTGAATTTTATTAGTTTTTATTCATATTTTTTTTATTTCTGAGAATAACAATATTATGTAGAAATTTTAAAAAAGCAATATTAGTTTCATGCAAATGTGCATCAATTTGTGCATAAACATTCTGACTTACATGAAAAACAGTGTGGAAGTGTTGCATGTTTATTTTATATTTTTTCTGTTTTATTTTCCAGCTTCAGAAAATCCTAATTACTTATTAAATTAAACAAAATCTATTTTTTGCTTCAAATGATTCTATAAATACTTTAAATGCATGAAAATTATGGATGTGTGTTAGTCATGATTCATATACAACTACTTGCATTTCCATGCATTTTTAATAGCTGAAAATAAAGTAATTATGTATAATGAAAAAAAAAAATGAGAGACTAATGTTGGAAATGGGTCCAACATTACATATTTTTATTATGTAATACTTTATGGAGAAAATGTGGGGGTATTTCTTATGAAATTTGTATGTCATGTCACAAGTGTAGTGTGTAGGAAAATAACAAGTAAAAACATCAATTGTGAGTACTGCACAAAAATCGGTAGTAGTCAGTTAAAGACATGATGCAAGTTCTGTAACACTAAGTATCTTGGAGGCGTAGGGTGACAAGACAGAACACCATATGGCAAGAGGGTATGGAAATGTTTCTAAGTGCATCAAGTGCCCTATTGAGTTGAGCAGAGCAATGACAAAGCACTTGAGGGAAGCAAAAGAGAAAGGGAAGAAAAAGATAGATGATGAAACAAAGGTTAACAGAAAGCCTTATGGACCTAGAAAAGCCACACCCACTTGATTTTGAAGATTATGAGGGATAAGATATGGAAAGGGAAGATGAGATATGGGGCAAGCAATGGAGGTGTTACAGCAAGAGTATAGACAAAAGAGTGGAAGGATGATCAATAGAGAAGGATACAATCTTATCGAAAATAGTCTGAGAGTGGTGGTTCATCCCTACCACAAACATGGAGTGGCAAGGCTAAAGAACTAGCTGGCTTGACCAAATCTGCTAGTGTTCGGGGTTTATTTGACTGGTTTAAAGGTGGAAAGGGTAAGAAGAAAAGATCCCCGACATTCATGCCATGGACCTTGGTGACCCCTTCAGACCAGGAGATGCAAGACAACAGAGGATAGAAGAGGCCATGCATCCACAGTTAATGAGTGAGAGATGGGGAAATCCAATGCCAGATAGTTCAATAGCGCTTTCATTCCATCTCATAAGACCAAAGATCCGTACTTCAAGGCAATGGTACGGGAGATACAGCGATGTGGATCAGGATTGACCATTGTGGAGGAAAGTTGATGAGTACATTGGTTTCTTCAAGAAGAAGTGGCCGAAGTAAGAGTAACCATCGTGTGTGATGGTTGGAATGGACCGATGAGATTGTTCATCATCAACTTCCTCATCTTCTATGGCGATCAAACTATATTCCATAAGTATGTCAACGGATCAAGTGAGGTGAAAGATGCATAGTATCTTTTTAGGCTTATGGATGAGGAAATAGGAAAGGAGAATGTAGTCCAATATTTATTGACAATGCTGCAAACTTCAAGAAAGCTGGATTAACACTAATGTTGAAGAGGCAGCACCTATTTTCGACATCTTGTTTTGTAGATTGCATTGGTTTGATGTTTAAGGATATTGGTCAAATGTCCAAGGTGCAGCAGTTGGCAGATGATGCAAGAAATAACAAATCTACAACCACAATTGAGTGTTGGCATTGATGAGGAAGTACACGAGAGGTAACTTAGTGAGACTCAGAGCCAACAGATTTTCCACCAATTACGTTGCCTTCGATAGCCTCATTAACAAGAAGGCGGGTCTACCTCAGATGGTTACCTCTTCAGAGTGGTCGTCCAACACATATTTTAGGCATGATGTAGAAAGATATGTCACGGACCTCATCATATCTTCAAAGTTTTGGTTTAGGGTGGAAAGATTGTTTGGCATTATAAGGTCACTCTTCATTCTTCTTAGGGAGGTTGATGGTGATAAGAAGCAGACCATAGGCAAACTGTTGCAAGGTATGATATTTGTGAGGCAGAGAATTCATTATTTGAACCAATCTTGAAAGAAAAGTTCTTGAAAATTATATAGGAGCGATGGGAAGGAATGTTGCTGCAAAACATTCATTTGGCATATAATCTTATATCAATTAGTGTCTTTGTTTTAATTTTAACACTTATGAGTATGCCTTAGGTTCGAATGTATCAATGTCTTACATATTGTAGCACACCACTTGAATCTAGATATCCAATACACACAGGCTGGCGTAGCTTATGAGTTGCTATATGTAGACGGCATCAAAAACATCATAAATAGAATGAAGCACAGACACAACATATGCTTTACTTGCCATTGAAGAGGTAACGCTTTACTTGCCATTGAAGAGGTAACACGTTAGATAACATTTCATAAATGGCTCGGACTATACTTCACACATTTCTCGATGATTGACAAATCATTATATTCAACTATTCAGCTGAAGATTTTCCGTTAAGGGCATACAAGGATTTGCTGATTGGTTGGCTGTCGCCAGAAGAACCACATTGCACCCTGGTGAGTTAGACAACATAACATTTCTCTTTGTTATCATATGAGTTCCAAAGTTTTTTCACTGAAAATATTTCTCTTTGTGTAGCTGATTGGTGGTTCAACTATGGGGGAAGTACTCCACACTTAAAGAAGATTGCAATCCGTATATTATCCCAAACAGCCTCCTCAAGTGGATGAGATGGAAATTGGAGCACCTTAGCATTGATACACACCAAACCCAACAATAGCCTCAGTCATGCAAAACTTGAGAAGTTGGTCTATGTCCAACACAATATGAAGCTAAAGAAGAAATATCTTGAGTTGGAACAGCAGGAAGGAGCGGACATAAACCCCATCGACCTCAGCCACATGGATCCAATTAGAGCATGGATATATGATACAAATAGAGTAATGGTGAGAGATCAAATGGTTGAGGATGGCCAAATAACCACAGCTGATCCTATAATGGATTTTCTGGGGGTGATGCTACGAGGGCGAGGTTTGGTGCAACTTATGGAGGCACTACTGCAGAGATTAGTGGCAAATATGGTGATGGTGATGGTGGTAGTGGTACAGGTGGTAGTGCTGCGGGTGATAGTGGTGTAGGTGTGGGTGTGGGTGTGGGTGTGGGTGTGGGTGTGGGTGTGGGTGCTGGTGCTGGTGGTAGTGGTGCTGGTGTTGTTGGCATGGTTCAAAAACTCGAGATCTCGATTTTTTTGGTCTTCTCAACTTGGTCGAGACGAGACTGGGTACAAGACTGAATCTCGACTGTTCTCGACTCAGTCTCGACCCAGTCTCAACCCAGTCTCGACCCAGACTCAACTAGTTTCGACCAAGACTGGTCCAAACTTAGTTTAAATACCAAGTCTCGATCGAAATCTCGACCAAGACTCAGTATTCTTCTTCTTCCTTCCCTGCATTTCCTATCTTTCTCCAAATTTTTCAAAAACTTCCATTCTCTTCAGGTATTTTCCAGCAATTAAAAAATAAAAAAAATATGATAAATAATGATCTGGTTTTCAAAATTTTATGTTTAACACCATTGACCGGTCTACGGTTCGATGGTGTAGGATTTTTTTTTTTTTTTTTTGCAAAAAAAAATATTATTATTTAATATCCGAAATCAAGATTAATATCAAAATAATTCTGAAAAATAGAGAAAATTATTCTGTTTTCATTTGAAAAATGAAGAAAATTTTGAAATGTAATTTCAATGTGTTTTGAGTTGTATTTGGTGTTTTTTATGTTATACCATTTAAAATTATGTTATATTAAGCCTATTATATAAGATGTAAGTTTGTTTTTTATGTAACATTGGTAACGAAAGATAATGACTACTTCGGGCACGGGACCGTCAGGTGCAGGAGGGAAAAGTGGACGTTCAGACATGGCATGGCAATATGGGGTCACCATTGATGATGATATATGGAAAACCCAATGTAAATTTTGTGGGAAAAAGCTTATGTTTGGTGGGATCACAAGACTCAAGCAACATTTGAGTAGAACCAGTACTGATGTGGTTAAGTGTCCTATGGTTCCTATGGAGATTTCCAGCATTATAGGCAAACCCATAAAGAGAGGGAAGGCGAGGAAGGCAGAAAAAGAGAAAGCAAGGATGCAATTTGAGGAGACAGTTCCAGGCGCCATGGGAAGAGGAGCTATGCCTATGGATGACTCTGATTCTAATGATGATTTTGATGCTACTGGCGCTGAAGCTAGACAGATGAGACAGGCTATAGCGAGTAGTAGAGTCACCCATGGCATGGAACATGATAGGATGAGGTCTTCCAGGGAAGGGGCAGGTCCATATGGAGCAGGTGGCAATGGTAGTGGATCAGTTCATCTACAACCACAGGGTAGGGAGTTGACAGCTATGTTTAGAAGATCACAAAATACAAGAGCACAACCCCAGCTCCCACCACAGGATGATGATTATGTAGAGATATTACAATAGGAATCTAGAGTTCTTAGGAAGTCTGGCAACAAGCAGGAGAGATTAAAGCAGATGTGGCAGAACACAAAGCAAGGGGTTGGGGATGCCATGGCTAAGTGGATATTCTACCACAGCATCCTAGCAAATGCCACCACAGACCCCTACTATCAAACCATGCTTGATGCAGTTGTTGAGGCCGGTCCTGGGGTTAAAGGCCCCAATGCCTATGAGCTAATGAATGTAAACCTGCCTAAGCAAAAGAAAGACTTAAAAGAGTTGATAGGAGGTTTGAAGAGGATGTGGGAAACATATGAAGTGACCATTATGTGTGATGGTTGGACTAGTCCTACCAGAAAGTTCATCAACTTCATTGTCTATTGTGATGGGAGGACAATGTTCTTCAAGTCTGTGGATACATATGCTGAAAGGAAAGATGCTGATTACATTTATGGTCTATTGAAGAAAGTGGTTGGATCATAAAAAGTTGTTTAGATTGTAACGGACAACGGCAGCAACTATAAGAAGGCAAGAGAGATGATGATGAGCAAAACGAAGTACAATCTCTTTTGGACTCCATATGCAGCCCATTGCGTTGACTTAATCTGTTAAAGGGCATGGGCAAATTTAGCAAAGTAAAGCAAGTGATTGATAGAGCTAGATATGTGACAACATTTGTATACAACCATAGCTATTCTTTGAATTTGCTCAAGGAGAAATGTGGAGGGGACTTGGTCAAACCCGGCGTTACCAGATTTGCTACCAACTATATAGCACTGAAGAGCTTTGAAGGCAAAGATGGTAGGCCTCAGATCGATGTTCGCATCTGAGGACTAGTTTCTTTGGAGGGAGTTAGGTTCGAGTAGAAGCACAGACTACCATAGCTTTAGATGAGTTTTGGAAAATTTGAAGGAGGTAATCAGGGTATTGGAGCTATTGGTGAAGGTGCTTAGATTAGTAGATACATCACTGAAGCCCACTATGCCACTTCTTTATGTTGCCATTGATATGTTGAAGGACGGGGTACATGCTACGCTACCATGTGGTAGCAAAAATTTCCTCAAGGGTTATCAAGGATAAACGAGAGAGCCAACTGATGCATCCATTGCATAAGGCTGGTGAGTTTTTTGAAAGTGTTTTTAATTTAGTTCACTTTATATACAAACAAATTATTAGTTAGTAAGTATATGATTTTGATCATGTGTCTATTGTCACATTTTGCAACATACTATTTGAACCCCAGTACCAATATTCGCACGTACTTGGGTTGAATTCTGACCTTATCAATGCTGCAAAAAAATGGTGTGGCAAAGCTCCAACCAAATTCCACATTACAATCCCTTGCGAACTTAGAGGTGAGTTGATGGCAAAGGGGGGTTTTAACACAATCAATTACCCTTCTTTGCTGCAGGATCTTAATATCATAGTCCAATCAAAATTTAACCTTTAACAACAAACAAGAATTATTGATTTAGACAAATAATTCCCCAACTTCAAATCTGACTGTAAGAATGCTTCAAAATTTGGATTCCTTGATCCTTAGAATATGAGGAACAATATTTCAAAAGATGAACTTGATCCAATGGGAGGGATCGAAACCAATCTTGCCCGTAGGTCTCAAACAGGTATTTAAACAGAACTAGAACTATAAAATTATGAAAAAACACACTTATCTTAAGATTCAGCCGTTGGAAGACTTTCAAACTTGGAGGGGAAATACTTTAGGATGTGCTTGATAACATATCCAAAATTGAAAGTGATCCAACCAAGGATGAAGAAGTTACGAATTTTCGAAAAAACTACTATCATCTGAAAACGGGAATGAACAGAATAGGAGTGTTGGTTGAGTCTCACAGGTCTCACAACCTGTGAGACTCAACCAGAATTTAATAATAAACTCTAGCCAACTCTGCTGCCAGCATCTTCTTCCTCTTTGTTTATAATGCTAAAACGTAATACAAAAGATGGAAGGACTGGTTCCTAAAAGGAATATCCAAAAATAAAAAAACAGAAACTTTCCTTTATAACTTTTAGAAAAGTTTCCAAAACAAATAACATCTATGACTGACTCAATATGATAACCAATATTAGGAAACAAAACAAATTTAAGAAACAAAACTAATGATTAATTTTATGGAAATAAATCTAACTTATTGAATTTAAGAAGAAGACAAAACTTTCTAAAAATTCTATTGGTACTGTTCACGTGAACAATATTGGCTGGACTGGTCTTTGGGCTGGTCCATTAATGACTTGGATTTGGGTCTCTTGGGCTGGTTCTTGGACTGCATCATGAGTTGTACTCATATGTTTAATTGTTGGGAATTAAGAAAGTCCATATATTCTGATGACTAATTCTTATACGTTTCCAAATGGGTGTAGATTAAAAGATTCACAGATGGCCTCGGGAGTTTTGGAACTCGCGTTGCAGTGGCTGGTGGAGATACTACTGATCCTGGTATGAGATATGTAATTAAAATCTAATTTTATAGGTATAATATATTTATATATTAGAATTTAGAGGTAAATGAGGTATGTAATTAAAATCTGTTATTCTTCCTATGCAGCTGAATGGTGGGTGTTGTATGGCGAAGATGCATCTAAATTGAAAAAAGCAGCAATCAAAGTACTATCTCAGACATATTCCACATCTGACTGTGAGTAGAATTGGAGTACTTTTTCTCTCATCCATTCCAAGAGGCGCAATAGATTAGGCTCACAACGGCTGAATGGCTTGGTATATATGCATTACAACATGAGGCTAAGGATGCAATCCATACCCCAATAGTGGTATTGTAGTGGTGGTTACCGCATCGTTCCCAGTGCATATGGTTCTTCCATCGATACTCGTTCACAGACTGGATCCAACTTTGTGGGCACCCTCTTCTCTTTCCCAACTAGCCAAACATTCACGCCACAACTGCCGCAACTAGAGACACCATTTAGTCATACGTGATCAATGTCTGGATCTTCACACTATGGTTATAGTCCAGGGTATAGTTCACAGTTTGGTGAAATGTACTTAAGGATAGGTGTCCTTGCAGACGTTGAAGATTCCATATTCAGGAGACATGTAGACGACGACGAGCGCTTCTTTCACTCCAAGATGTCGTGGGCGGACTTTGTCGCTCAGTCCGAGGCAAATTGGCATCGCCAAATTTACGAATTAAATCCTCCACGACACTCTTCATGGAATTAAAAATTGGGATGGAGTGATGGGGAGATAGGAATTGGGAGTTGGGGCTCGCGGAATCGTTGTATTTAAGTATTTGAGACTCTGACTCTTTTGAGTATTTGATTATTTGAGCATTTGAATGTCATTGTATGGAATTATGAATTATGAATCTATGATTTTCCCACAATGTGTGATTAGTTTTACAATTTTATGGTTTAAATGTGTTTATACATGCTAAAATAGTGTTTCTCTGGAGTATCAAGCCTTAAAATGATCATTTAAGACTCGAAACACCCATTTCAAGCCTTTGCAACTTTTCTGCATGTTCTCACCGAGATCTCACTCGGAAATCTTGGTCTAGGCGCCCAGGCAACCTTGTAACACATTGGAAAATCGGGCACCTTGGTCGTCTAGGCGGGTGCCTTGATCACCTAGGCACCCCGTCAGGCCTCCAACGCCTTGGTTTGCCTTGGCACCTTGACAACTATGGGCCAGAGGTCGAGATGACCTCAAAACTTGAGTTTTTGATCCTTGGTTGCTGGTGGTAGTGGTGCACAGTCATATGATCCAATGCAGTTCACATATAAGGGGGGTTTTACATATGCAACCCAAGATGATGATCATGGTGCTCCCCAGGAGTTACAGTCGAAGGGCTAACCGTGGCAAGCAACCCGCTATTAGTGACATACTTATGTGGAAGATGGAGTCACTGAGAGTGTACTTAGATCCTCCATCTAGGATAGAAATCCTCTCCTATCGTTGGAGAGGCGTCTGCCATGATCGCACAACTAGAGTTCACTCGGTGTGTATCCATCCGTGCGATCACGACTGGCACGACTGGACAACAACAGACGATTATCCCTACCATCTATCCCTTCACTAACACATCATGGACAGCATCTTCCTAGTGCTTTTTCCAGCCTTGGGTGTTCATCATTAGGAAATTCAGGAAGGAATCAATCTGAGGCACCGTGGGTCCCAAAAACGTGACTGTCCACTGTAGAAGAGTGTACACGATTCTACTATGAGTGGGATGGACACTACCATCAATAGATGGACCAAGACCAGTACACATATGTAAAAAATGTCTACAGAATCATATTGGTTTCACCCCTTTCTGACAATTCTTATAACTCCGAGTTTGAACTAGCACGCAACTCAACCAAATTGTAAAATAAATGTAAGAAACCTTATTCCTTTTAATGTTGCTTATTTATAATTTTTTTTTTATGCTTTAAAATTGTGTTTTGCATGTTCCCAAACTTTCACGTACGTATCTTGCCCATATCCTAGAATATCCTAGTGTATCCAACATATCCAAGATATGATTTGCAAATCTCTTAAAATCTCCCAACAATACGTGATACTTTAATCCTTGGTCACAAAGGTTTGCTATTTTTCCATATATCACAAGGTATTTATTCTGTCATGTGGGCAGATGATGTGTCCATTGAACCGTTGGGTAGAGAAAACATAGTCTAGATTAGCCACATGTCAAATTTCAGGCTCTAATTTCGTTAAATACCCCTTTTTGTATTGGCATACATCCCGTGTATGTCCATGCAGGTGTACCAGTACTCTAAGCATTACTATGCACTCTCCCAACTTGAATGGTTTAGATTAAAAAAAATCAAAACATGAATGACCCAGATTTATCTTTTGCTTATTGGAAACATCACATTCCGTTGATACATGGATAACTACCCATAAAATAAACAATTAAACAGGGGTACAGGAGTTTCTGGTATCTGAATTGCATCCTCTTTACCAATTCAGCACATACAATAATAAATGGTTGGGATTCTGATCAACAAGAATAGTGTTTTAAGTTTCTAAATGCACCAATTATCCACAATCCTCTAGATAGTCAATGCTTGATAACATACTCCCATAAAGTTCAGCTTGCAGATAGCAGTTCCAAAAGGATATGTAGCATATGTGATGTACTAACTTATTTGGAAATTTTGAAGGTGCTAATTAGTGCAGTGGATAAGCACAGTGGCAGGCTGTCACCATGTCCCGTAATCAAATCCTCCGTTCACGTAATCAAATCCTCCGTTCACCTCAGGCTGATGGGTTAGGAGGAAATGGGTGGATATAAAAAAAGAACTTATTTGCACTTGCAAGAAATGATCAAAGAATTTCTGAAAAAAGGGAAGCTGTCAAACTAGGGGGATCCTAAGAACTATACACCAGCATGCCAGTATATGTGGCACCAATAGCTTGAATTGCCAACCAATTGATAGTTCCTCTATAAAATAGCCCAAAAACCAATCCAGATGATTGTGATCATTAGCTGCACAATCTTCAGTCTGAAGACTGCTCACAGAGAGAGAGATTATTAGAATAGCGGTTTCAAAAACCTCTAAGCAGACTGATTTTATAGCAAAAGGAAATCCCCCTTCTCTCAGTTGCAGGTGCACGTGTGCCATATACAATGAGCAATGAGCATTCTATAGTTAAGGCCAAAGGAGTTAAAATAAAACATACATATTAGAACAACTTACCACGTGTGCTTCAGCTCCAGATTTTAGTGATGGGAAAATAAGATGACAAAGATCTTTAGTTGGTGTTAAGTTGCCAACTTCTCTACCATCAGGCGGACAAGAACATGCAAACATCGCATACATGAGCCACTGATCCAACTTATTTTCAGTGTCCTGTGATTGATAAGCCTTCCCACCCAACTCTACAGGTGTAATATGAGCCAGTCGATGCATAACCTCCAACCTGAGAATTTGGAAAAAAAAGTTAGATTCATGATTTCAAATTGAAACTAAAACAAGACATATTTAAAGTATTATAATAAATAGCATCTTCATTTTCAAATTTCAGTGCCCCCCACCCCCAAATAACTCTCTCTCTCCCTCTCACCCAAATGAATAAGCATGTATAATGTATTTTTTCATGATTTGCAAATTTCCGTATAAATGCGATATTCCCATAAAAACTAGAGTCGAGGAAATTATGACATTATTTCCTAGCCCATCTCTATGCAAGGTAAATGCAGAAGTAAGGTATATAGTCTACTCCTGTTTACACCAGGAGGAATTAGTAGATCATGTTCCCCTATCACATTTAAAGTATGGTCACGTTTCTTTGACCTGTTTGGTTTACGTATGGCAGGGTATGTAACAAATTATTCACTCATGGCCTCTGAGTCCCTAAGCTGAAAAAGGAATTGTGTTTTGGAATTTACTATCATAAGCTGTGGTTTGTGACTTTTGAAGGAGAGGAAGGAATAGAAGGATTTTTGAGACAATTTGAGAATTTTGCCAGAATTTCTGCTGATATTGACTGCTATGTAACTAAATGGGCTTTGTCTTACGAAGGATTTGTTCAGACAGAAACTGTTTCTCCAGGTGGATAACCTTGCTTTTTGATTGATGTACTTCTGTTTTCAATGTATAGCAGATATAGGTTTTTGGAGGCTTCTAGTTCCCAACTCAACTGTTATTACACTTCCTTTATGAGCAATAAATATAATTAAGTTCTCAATTAAAAAAAAAATATAACCAAAACAATAAATTTCTTAGACAGCAATGAAATTTCTTGGCAAAGTATATAGTCTATATCTGTGAAAGTTTTTGTACTTGGCTTCCTGCACTGAACTTGGGCAAAGTTCACCAGCATATTTGACAAGCTCACTAAGACAACGAGCCCATCTGTTTTTATCAGTGTCAAGAATGGATTGAAGAGTCACATCAGGGGGAACTGCATCTGATTCTCGTTTCAAATCATAAGGGCGGCCAGAATCCCAATAGCAGCTCTGGACAATGTCATCCTGTAAAATTAAGAGGAACAAGTTGAGGTTTACACCTAGGAAATCCACACTGCCAATGACACTCCTGTATAGGGAAAGAAGAATACTTTTTTTTTCATTTTTTTTTCCTTTTGGGGATGGGGTCAAAGGCAAGAGTATCATATGGATAACGCACCCCATTTTCTTCAAGAACATCAATTATAAATATTGGTTCTGGTTCATTTTTCAATCTATGATCAAACGAATCATTCTGAGAGATGTCTCTTATATCATTTCTTAATGCCCGAACACAGCGCAGTAATTCCAAAGCTGTATGCCTGATCTGAACATCCACAGAACTAAGGAAAATTAGACCAACTGCATCTATCTCCGAAGAACGAAAATCTATTGCTTCCATGGAATGATGGGAAGTCGATAACTTGTGAACTTTCACATTTCCATTGCTCACTTGCTTTGAATCCTGAGCATCACTTTTTAGTGTCTCATCAGACAAACAAGCCCTCCAAAAACGCATTAGTTCCACAAGGCGTCCCAACGATGTCTGAATGAGTAGAGGAAATTCATCGGGAAGCCGTAGGATGAAGTTGGCCATCCCTCTCATCACTGCAAAGCGACGATGGGGAAGGTCTCTTACAATCCGATTCAGCACCTGTACTGCTTCTTCTCGGACACCTGGGTCTATACTTATGCCATGTTGAGGAATTATCTCTGTGATTTTGTCACTTCGACCTACTTCTTCAATTAGGCATGGTATGCACTTCAACACTGACCGGAACAGATATCCTTGAGATTTTTCCTTCGTGACAGCATCTGGAAAGTGCATATTTTGTTTTGTAAGAGATCTTCATTCTAAGAGGTAATGTCATGAATTTCAAGCAGCCCAACACATTCAGAGTAAAGTGATAGAAACATAAACAAATAAATGAACAAAAAACAATTACAATAATTATTATAATTACAACAACAACAACAGTAATAACCAGAATAAATTACATAATATCCTTAACAAAATTGACATGGTTCTTATGCATGCCAAGTTTAAGAACATTCAATCAATTACCTTCATTGTCTTCTAACTAAATTAACCTTTATTCCCTTTTTTTATTGTATATTAGCCTCTGAATAAAGTCTGTCGCAAACTCTCTGTCCCAAAATGATTATCCCCTTTGAAAACATAAAGTTCAAGGAAGGATGGTTAAAGAATTAAAAGATCCCCGGTGATGCAGATCCAGTTTCTCCAAACTGCCCTTCCATTACTTATAGTAAAATGCTTTAAAAATTGGACAATAAATGCAAAAGGATAATAAATGCAAGGGTTAATGTGGTAAATTTCCTAATAACTTACTACTTAATTTGTGTTTAGATACAGCCAAAAAAGAGAACAAGGACTGTCTTTGATGGACACAGGGAGTATTTATGTCAGTAATGATAACTAAGATCCAGTATCTTCAGTGGATCTCCTAGTAGTCATTTTAGAAGAAAACGAGGCATTGGACATGGAGATCCACTGACCCCATTATTATTCACAATCCTGAGAGATGTTTTGAGTAGGTTAACAGATAAGACTACTACGTCCTGCAATGTATTCAGAGGATTTAGGGTGGTAGAGAGGATTTTGATGGTTTCCGATTTAAATTTGCATCCTAAACCATCATCTTCAACAAAGTTCAACATAAATTCATATTCCAACTTCGGGGCTTCTAAAGTTTTTGAAATGTATATTGAGCTCAAAGTGAACCTTATGAAGAGCCATTTGGCTGTCGAGGTTAGTGCAACCTCAGTTCTAAAGAGTGGGACTGCGGAACGAGAGTGTACTTCTTCTTCTTCTCCAACTCTAATCAATTTATTTACTCCTTTTGCTTTTCTTTTTTCTTTTTTTCCTTCTTCTGTTTCGTCTTCTTTTGTTTCACATTGGATGAGGTGAAGACACCCTCTTTGAAGGATGCGTTGGGCTGACAGCTTATGTGTTGGGCTTGACATGGATAATTAATGACAACTTTCGAAGTATTACAACTGAGCTGGGTCATTAATAACAGGGCCAAAAAACCCCCACTAATAACAAGCCCAAAAGCCCATTAAGAACAACTTAAGAAATATTACTGTTGAGCCCATTAATTACCATAGATGTGTTGGACTTTGCGGGCCTATCAACTCCTTATATTTAATTCTCAAAGCCAGACATAAAAAAAATTACACTAGGGCACCTAGGCGGACGCTTTGTCGCCTAAGCGCTCAGGTGGCCCTCCAACACTTTGGGTTGCTTTGTCCCCGTGACAACTATGATCTTAGGGGTTTTGTGGTCTAAATATTGAGAAGTTCCCAAAGAAATTAGCCATTGGAATAGGACTTGTTAATTACCCAAAAAAAAAAAAAAAACAGGACTTACACATCTCTTGGGGATTGAACCTTGATTAAATCAACATTTTCAAACATCCCAAAACATAGATCTCCTTGTCGAGCGTCTATTAATCAGATACATGGAGATTCAAAGGCACTTCACATTAGATCATCTTCACTAAGCATCTATTAATCAGATAAACAGAGATCCAAAAGAACTCTCTCTGAGAACCAAAAATGATACAAAGGCTCTCCAATCAATTGGGAAGCTTTGTGCCTCATGAAAGGAGAAATGTGATCTTGGATGAGAGATGGTTAGTAAAAGGAACACTTCCCCAATGGGAAAGTGGGCATTGAGTATTCATGTTGTTGTGTCGATAAACATTTTAAGGTCCTTTCTTAATAGCTCGAGCTTTATGAATAATAAGCAGTTGTAACACTTCATAGGGTAGTATAGGGTTTTTACAATACATAAATAGATCCAAATCCGAACTAGAGAAGGCATCGATTGTTTACATCCCTTGACCAAAGGGCTCCATCTATTCCCAAATCCTTTCCCTTCTTACATACAATTGAGCTAGTCCCAACCAAGTCCCAACTAGGGGTGCAAGTTTGCCCGATGAGTCCAATCCTAATTCCTAAGCCCATCATGGCTTGAACTGGGCTTTCAGCCCACGGGTTGGGCCAAGGGTGAGATTTCCAGGCCTACGGTGAGGCATCGGTCTAAGCCTGGCCCAGCCCGGCCTTGTATATAAAAATATATATAATTATACATAGTATAAATATAATAGCACAATTTTATGAGTATGCACAATTACACATACTCTAGACTGGGTTGGGTTGAACTAGGGTCAATCAGGTCAACCCGGTCCAGCCTGGCTCTGCCCAATCAGGACAATTAGGGCTGAGCTGAGCTGGGCTGGGCTGGGCTGGGCTGGGCTGGGTTGGGCTGGGCTGGGCTGGGCTAAGCTCGGCAGGGCTCGGCCTGCGCTGAGACATCCTAGCCCGACCTCAGTCTGGGTTGGGCCTGGGCTGAGTGAAGGGGACCTAGGGTTGGGCTGGGGTCTTAAAAAACCCAGCCCAGCCTGGCCCAGTTGCACCCCTACAACCAACCATGTCATAATGCCTTTCTAAAATCAATTTCCGTACACCACAATTACGGCACCAAACAATGGAGGCTGCTAAGATCCTATCTATCTATAGTAATGAATTGATTCAATGAAAAATTTGGCATGAAATATAAACATCATCTCACAACTCCATTGAAAAAAACTAGAATTTGTCAGTTATTTACTTAATAATTTTCAGTGCATGCAAGAAGATCTTAAGAATTATATTATCACCATTCCATGTTTGACAAACCAGATAACAGGGAAGTAAAAACAATATTACCTATGGTAGTCTTTGAAGAAGTAAGAAGAGCCTGACTATAGGTTCTGTGGCAAGACCTTAAGATTGACTCAATTGCGGACTTCACCTTTGGAATGTAGTGTCCAATATCACAACCTTCCAGTGTTAAGGATCCAAGAGACAAGTTAAAAACCTTTAGATAAACGACATAGAAATTAAAGTTTACAAACATATTGGTTCGCCATTACCTCGGAAAACTTCTAAACCAGCATGCTGACTTGAAGGAGACACGACAATGGAAAGCAAAGCACGTAGGCCAATGACTTTAGCTTCACTCAGACTATCCAGCCTCAACAATTCCAGAATCATATGGTTCATGGCAAAATCTAGGTTACTTTCTGCTATAGTAACACAGAACTCAACAAGTTTATCATGCTGCACGTCCTGAGTTAGCATTCCTTTCCTCAGAAGCGTCAGAAGCTGTGAGGTCACACTGTCTAGGTAGTCCCATACACGATTTTTGGGTTGGTAATCAGAATAAACATTCAAATAAAATCTTACAACTCGATGAAGGCAATCCAAGGCCATGAATCGATGGTTCTTGTCCTGCATAAGATAACAGAATTATATCAGATATGTACATAAAAGAAAGGATGAAGATAAAAGAAGTTCCTTTAATCCATGCAAACTGACAAAGCAGCATAGAGAAATAAGAACTAGTTGGCAAATTTAAAGAATCACATAAGCCACTGCTGCCTGTCCCACTGTGTTGTTACAAAGACATTCATTAAGCTTACCCTAAGATGCTTGTACAGATGTTCCATGTGAGGGCCAAAGTTACTGTTGAATGTTTGAGGATCACCAAGACAGAGAAGAAGGGTTACCAAAGGGTAGCCAACCTAGAAAAAATAAATGTAGCTCAGGTAGAGAAGTTTACAGTGATAAATGTCAACAGATAATAAGTAAATAATCAGGTACAAGGAACTAGTAGCAAAAGTGACCTATATTAAATTCATGTTACTACAACAGATTGAATTACCATGTTATGGCTTGAGAGAGCACAAGATACATCAAGTTTCAGCAGTCCATCTTCTTAAATATAAACAGACTATGGTAGATCTCACTACCCCAGGTTTAGTAACACTGATGAATAAGACTCGCTTTAGGTTTGACACAGGACAAGTCCAGGGCCGAGAGGGAGGGAGGATATGGAGGCCACATGAGAAAATAAAGAACATGATCTCGAAAAGAGAACTATCAAGACGAAACATGACTTTATGATAACTATCAAAATACACTTTTCCAACTGTTAAGCTTTCATCTCAAAAGGTCAAACTTGTAAGTGGAGGGACTCATATATAAAGCACCCAAGGTTCTACTCTCTAAGCAATGTAGGACTATTCCCAACACTAACCCTCACGTGTTGCCCCTCTTCTAAGTGGCAGTACATGTGGCATGTGGTCCCTCTTTTGGATGACTGTACGGAGTGAACCTGGAGCTCTGATACCATGTTAAGTTTTCTATCTCAAAAGTTTAAACTTGTAAGTGGAGGGACCCTCACATATATAAGGCACCCAAGGTTCTAGTCTCTAAGCAATGTGGGACTATTCCTAACACCAACTACGCAAACATCACTTATAGGAAAAAGGAATAATTATGTGGTTTAAAAGAAATCAACATCCTAAATGAATTCGTAGAAATAAAAATAACTGCAAGAGGAGCGTTTCTAGAGCAAGTGTGTAAAAATAGCTTCTGTAACAAAATAGAAAAATAAGTGAAGATGGAGAGAATCAATGTGTCCTACTCCTCTTCTTGTAGCTTGTATTTATAGAAAATATAAAACAACTATTAAATAGGATCTAGGACTCTACAAGTCAAAGTCCAATCGCGAACTAAAAACAAAATAAACTCAAAATAGGAAAAAAGAAAACTAACAAACCTAACTGGTAAATGAAACTAATAAAGCAAACTAATAAATTAATTAAGAGTCCATATACTAATAGGAGTCCAAGTCCTAGAAACTAACACTAACTACTTTGACTAAGTCAATGCAGTGTACGGTTATAATTTTATCACGCTATCAGCTTCAAACCAACTTGGTTGGGAAAGTTGCAATTCAGTGAAGCTACAAAGCTTTATCATCATAGGGGATTTTCATTTCTTCAAAGCTTCTGGGCACTTTAAAGAATTCATTGAATTCAAAGTGTTAAGAAGTGAGACCATATCAGATTTTGGAAGATTACTGGTGTTTATATGATCCATGAATTCCACCCAAGGAAGGTGTAATACTTCCAAGAATAATATGAATGGTTAACAATACCAAAGTACAACCCAGTGCAAAGCTGCAAATCTTTACAATTAGAAAGGCAAGGAAGGTTCATGTTGAAGGTTGGTTTCACTTCCAATAATCCAGGTGTTAGTCCATTGCGTCTTAAGACTTTGGGCAGTCAACTGGAGATTTTTCATATCCATATTTTGTTTGACTGGGATATATTTTCAACCAAAGGTGCTTTTTTCTTCTAGGTAGGTTGGGGAGGAGGGGAAGGCATCCCATTTGGAGGGAGGTATAACAAAGATTTTGTGGTCAATTTTGCATGTTGGGGATATGGAAGGAAAAACATTAGAATATTTAAGTAACAGATTACAGAGGATAGATGTAGAAGCTTTTTCAGCCTTCATTTTTTTTTTTAATAGAACATTGACATGGCCTGTGTTCTACATGATTTTGCACACTAATCAAAAAGACATTTTGGGAAGGATACAGATATTAGAAACTATATATTTTTCAATTCTACAACCAAGTGAACTTTGATCTTACATCTTTCAAGAAGTAACTGCACTTTATATGTATATACCAAGGTAAAAGAAACAAGTATAGGGAGGGTAGCTTTTCTTCTAGACCACAAGATGACCAAGATCTTCCAATTTGAAAGACAAGATAAAGACCCACTTACAGCTATATGTTTGCTCTGTTTCTCCATCCAATGCATAAGCTGCACTCTGATCCGAGCAACAGCGTCATACCATAGAGTAAGGGCAGGATCCACACCAGATGGTGGCCACTGGCCTTTTCCACCATCTGCAAGCGGTGCTAGAATGCTTGAAAGCATATTACATAGTGCATGGTGGAGTTCACTTTTCCTCTTATGTGGAGCACGATTAAGTGGGTTTGCCTTTGCCACAAAGGAAGCTGATGCATTCAATCCACCCTCAGTCTTAACCTGGCAATTAACTGGAGGTTACATACTCGGTTTTATGCACATTAAAGATTAACCTCTGGTACACATACCCCAAGCTTAAGATAGCGCATCCCATTTATGATACTAAGTGTTTCACTTCTGGCAACACTGGTGTCAATGCGACGACTATTGAGTTCCATGAAAAAGCGCTCAGTGACAGAACTAAACCTACATGGGAAGATATTGAAAGAATAGTCAGACCTAAGGGCGATCAAAAACAAATAAAAGGGGGAAAACTTTTTGATGCAAAGATCTAATAACACAGATACATCACATTCCACACTGAATTAGTTACTGTGAATATCAATAAATGAAAATAAATCGTTCCAAATGAAAATAGCATGTGAAAGATTGCTACCTAATTCTTGATAAAGCACCAAGTAGTTGCGCAACTAAGTCCAGAAGCAGTCCCCGTAAATCAACCAATGAGGGGTATTCAATCTGGCTTACAACCCTGCATTTAGTGAGCATTCAGTTAATGCTTAGGAATAATTATGAGAAAATAATTATCCTAGGCTTTAAGTACTAGAATCTACATGTTTCTCCTGGCCAAAAAAACAAGATAAAAGAAATCATAACTCATACTGGATCTTCACACATGGTCCAGACCATTGAAGCATTGACTCTGTCATGCTTTAGAAAATGAATGCTTCACAAATAAAAATAACAAAAATTCACAGGTACTCTGTTAAATGTGATACCAAAGCTGATAAAGCATTAATTTCTCCAAGAAGCACAGCCAGGATACAGGTTCCAATATCTTAGTTCCCTTTTTCTCCTTGTCCTTTATATATTACTTGCAATTCAAAGTGCTTCTTACTATCCCCCCCCCCCCAAAAAAAAAAAAAAAAAAAAAAGTGCTTCACTAGTCTCTTGCATTGTTATGTTGTTTGGTGCGCAGTCTCCACATCCTTATCTGCCTGATGAATGCGCTGAAAGCAATTTAACTGATGTATGAATCAGACAAACCTGATTACTGCTTTCTTGTTTTAGAAAAAGGAAAAGGTTCTTTGCATTACCCAAGCACAAAAGGGTTCCTGGATGGCCAACCTAGTCGTGCATGTGGAAGGATGGCATGGCCTGTCCAACTGTAAGATATAAATGGCATGGTCTATTTTGGCCATGAGTCAAATTTTGGAGACTAATTCAATCATATACCCTCTCATGTATTGGGATGCGCCCTATTCATAGTCCATACATTAGTATGCATGCTCTTGGTAGTCCTCGATTTTCAGCTTGATGCTCTTGAACGCGTAGTCACAGGCTTGATCCCATACGAAATCGATCCCTTTCATCGTTAAGCGTGAAAACGGTTGACACCTTCTTGATATGTTTGAGATGAATCTTCTGATGTAGGAAAAAAAAACCTTGTAGCCGTTTGAGTTCCCGGAGGTTAGTTGGTGGTTTCATTGATATCGTGGTTCAAACCCTTCGTCTCTGGTAATAATCCAATCAGTGCCCTTGAAACGCTTACTAGCCAGGCCCATCCCTGTTCCTTGCAAAGCTACAGAATGTGCTTTTTATCCGAAAAGTGGAAGGCCTTATTTGAGACTCCATCGCTCGCGGTAGCTAAATGGCGGCCCTTCTCTGAAATGCAAAACACCCGATCCGCTTGCTCAGGCCGGTACAGACTGATCACAAAGCTAAACAGGCCGCGCCTACGTGTAGTCGTGTCAATTGTATATGCGACATGCACCAAGCTTTATTTTGCCACATGGCTAACTCCATTTGAGCTGAAATTTAACATGTTGTAGGGACCTTAGTATCTACTTGTCAACAAAATTAGGGCTCCATCCCAGCTACCACATGGCAGATACTTGAGCTGTCCAGGAAGCCCTTCATTGGTGGACCTTTTAGGAAAATGGAAACGCATAACTCAAAGAAATATTCATGTTGAAAATGCAACAAAAGACTCCATCCAATACTGGGTGAAAAAATCTATTCACGTCATGACATTCAGTAGTATCCAAAGCTACCACCAGACAACAATATGAAAGGTTCATGAATGATGATAGATCTTTATGTACAAAGATTGGTATGATGAAGTTTGATCACTTTCCATGGACGAAAAAAGGTTGGGATTGTAATGGTAATGGTATAACCCATGACCCTCATCCTAAAAGCAACTTGAGTCAGACAAGAGAAGGGGGACCAAACAGTTCTACAAAAATTTTAAACTTTTTGACCTCAACACATGTTTGCCCCAAAAAAAATCTCAAAATGTACATGTCATCATTTAGTTATATGGTAGGATGACACCTTTGTTTTGTTGATGTTGACAGATTAAGAAGGGATCAACAGTGGTAAAAGCTGTAAATATAGACTAATGTGGTGACATATATTCCTGTCCCTTAATGACGAAACAACTCTGTTTCTTGCTTCAAGCAACCGGGGAAGGAAAAATAAAAAATAAAAAAATTGCTTCTGTTGCACATGTATTAGTAGACATATTTCATCACTTATTATGAAAACTCTTCAGCATTGCTCATCTTGACAGAAAAAAGAAAACAAAGGTTAGAAGGATGCTGAAAGTTTGCATATCAGGCACATACAGTTGATGACAATAATAGAGAACGCAAGTTAGAGATATTAAATATAAATATAAAAACAGCCTCACCTGTCAGCATTGATTAGCCAATCAAACACAAAATTTTCAAGCCCCGACCATAATTTCTCTGAAATAGTGATTAGGCCATGTCATTTGACTAGAAAGAATCAAAATCTGACTCAAGAAGCAACATATATAAAAGGGAAATTTCACTCACTCCGCCAGTACTTTGCTTTTAAGTCACCCAACCCCAACTTCGCGATTAATTTCACGAGCACCCCCCATCGTTAAGTTGACTACCAGAAAATGCAAAATTACCCAATTACCCTCCCTAAGAACTTGACAATCAAACAATAATTTGGGAATCCAGTCGAAGGAAAAAGAAAATGAGTGTTTAAGAGGGTAAATATGTCATTTACTAATGATTGAGAGAGGGTAAGATAGTAGCTTAACAAATTTGAAAGGGTAGTTTTGTCATTAGAAAATTATAGACCATGCCACATCATCACTTAACAGACCTGTCTGATATGACAGGGTCTGTCTGATAGATATTTAACAAATGAGGAAGGTGCATGAAATTAATCGCAAAGTTGGGGGTTGGGTGACTTAAAAGCAAACAGAGAGGTAGTGAAATTTTCCTTACATAAATAACAAATACCTGTAAGCCCCTCCTGTGGGCAGCACTCCACAAAGCGAATACATGCCGAGCAAAATATGCATTCCACTGCAAGCTGAACTCCATAGAGGACCATTATTAGAATTGAAGAAAAGTAAACGTACAGCTTTTCCACACAAGAAAACCAAAGGATGATATGCTGAAGGAGAAGACGAAGTTCTACAATTCGGATCGGTGAAAAGTTAATGGAAAAACAATCCAAGCTCAATACAATTAGTATGACCTATTTTAACTTAGGCAACGCTTAGAGATCTAACTGGTCATAACTTCTCATCCCCCTTTGAGTTCTAGCAGTTGGAGGTGGAAGGAGATTCATTTTCCTATTATCAGACTTATGAGCATGCAGAGGTCATGGAGGCTGTCTCATTTTGTAAGGGAATTAGGCTTCTGCTTCATCTATGAATATCGATCCCTCTAGAAGGCCTTCACTAATTAGCTTTCCCTCCAACAGTCCAACTGAGTAAGCTAAGAGTGAAGTCATACAGAGGCCCGATCAAAAATGCCTCTATGTCTGGTTATGTATTTCAGCATTTTGTTGCCTTATATCACCAATTGTACCTCTTTCCAGTCTGATTATAAAAATTCGCTTCCGCCTCCCTGACGGGGAGGACCATCCAAACTGTGTTTTCTGAAATGACCAGGACAGAAAATTTATTAAGGAGAAGGGAGACACTAGAACAAGGAGAAGGAGAAAACACCCCAAATATATATATATATAACAAGCATTCCCAGACTAAACAATAGGTTCACCACCTATCCCACAACAGAGCCCGACACATAACAGACAGATGTCTGCACAAGATGATTGTGCTTTTCTTGTACTTTAGATATTAATATATCTTTACCAAGATCACCGATAAGAATGTTCAAAAGCTATATTGAGGACATTCATATTTAATTAGATGGAGCACTTCCCTCTTTATCAGTATAGCATTTATTGTTACTGATTTCAAACAGAAGCACACAGAGACTGCTAATTTACCAATTACCACAATTGAAAATGAATCAAAAAGGAAAAAAATACTTAAGGACATCACTTAATCAATAATAAATTGACAGAAAATATAAGATATTCATCTCAAGGCTTGTCAACCACTTCAAAAAATTCAGGATCATTATACGACAGTTTAGCTGCATAAAAAAATGGAAAAAAGAAATGCTTTGAAATGCAATGCAAGAATCAATTAAAGACATAATGGTCATTGCCAACAAGAAGATGAAGTAGAAGAAGACAGAAAAGGATGGGGGGGGGCGAAGGGAGATAAAGCCATCACACACACGAGTAGTGTCCTGGTACAGACCTTTCGCTGAAAAGTAGAAGCATCATTAGCACCCTTTGGGGATTCACTGCACATTCAAGAATAAATCAGGAAAAAGAAAATCACTTATGAGATTAAATACATTTTCTTAACTAATGAATGGATTTTTGGAGCAAGTACAAAAGGGTTCAAAACAGAAGAAACCCGGGGGGGGGATATAATTTATGAAAAATAAAAGTGCCGAATGTTTAGTTCCTTCCATGTAGAAAAACGGTAACACGCAATATTAATGATTAACAACTCCCATTTGAGCAGCATATAACCCAGATATAATGGATACTGCAATATTAATACTACAAGATAGCATTCTGTGTAAACATTCTTAGATAGCATTCTGTGTGATCATTGTTAAGCATAGCATCCTGTGTAAAACATTCTTGATACTATTTACAACTCACTTCAATGAGTTCAATCATATTCCATGAAGACAAAGGCTTTGGCCTCTCTATATCTCTTTTGTCACAGGATGGGCCATCCTACAAGATCAATTAGGGCCTCATGGATAGTTGTAATCAATATCTCAACAAAGTATATAAAACTCAAGAGTAAACAAAGGCTCATGAACTGAAAAAAGAAGGTTCTTCATTAATTTTTGTTAAGTTTCCATCTCAAAAGTTCGAACTAATAAGTGGAGGGACTCTCACATATATAAGACACCAAGGTTCCATTCTCTAAGCAATGTAGGACTATTCCCAACACTCCCCCTCATGTGCTGCCCCTCCTTTAGGTAGCAGTTTATGTGGCAAATGTGGTCCCCCTTTTGGGTGACTGTCAATCATATTTTTGGGTGACCATATGAGGGAACCTGGAGCTCTGATACCATGTTAAGTTTTCATCTTAAAAGTTCGAAGTAATAAGTGGAGGGGCTCTCACATATATAAGACACACCAAGGTTCCATTCTCTAAGCAATGTGGTCCCAACAATTCTAATTACAGAAATTAAAGAAACTAGGGTTAATGGGCACAGAGAAATTATGTTGTTGTCTTTCTAATATTCTTTTCTTAATTAATCTAGATATTCATAAAAAAATAATGAATATAGTAAATGGCCAAGAGATAACAATTTCCCTTTGAAGTTTTGATCATATAGTGGAAGTGTGGGCTTCTGTATCATATCCATTTAACTCCAATTCATTAACACTAGTCTTCTGAAGGTCTCTAAGGAAAACCTGTTTAAGGACCCTACTTCTCAATTTAAGAACATTTTCTTACCCACCAGACCTAGGGTCACTCGTTGGGTGACCTGCCTTTATCTTCATAATGAATCTATAAAGCATCATGGATAAAACACAAGCGGAAAAAATATTGAATGATCAGCACCTTTCTCTCCACCTAAGAAGAGCTTCCAGAAGGGGTACAGGTGTATGTCGAGCCACCATAGCCAATGAATCTAGCACTTGCTCATAAGCAGGGTCAGATGGTCGAAGATACTGTCCATCCTGTTAAGGGGCCATGTGATAGAAGTAAAACAAATTACTCAGATTAGGACACACTGAAATTAAGTAATGAATAAATATCAAAAATGAGTATAAATGTGAGCTTTAATATTTCCATGAAATCAGGAACTAGACACAAACTGTGAGATTCAACATTCAAGGACTCCGCCCAATAGGTCCCCTAGGTGGGAGACATTGAATAGTACTATAGTAGTCAACGCCTAACTAGGCAATGCCTACTCACCAAGACACTTCAGAATGGCAAGACCTGCATTCACCAAGTTTTTAGAGCGTGGCCCTTGCTTTGGTCGCTAAGGCCTCACCTAAATCACCTTAGTTGCCTTTTTTCCAGACTCATTACAGTTGTATGCATTTATGATGCACCTATGCAGCATATCATATCTTCTAGAGAATTTAAATTGGGTAAAACAGATATAACTATGCGTTAAAATAATGGTAAATCGAAAAAACAAACGGTTGATCATTTGTTGTTTTTTTTTTTTTTTTAATGTTGAATGACCATTGATTAACTGGTGAATGCTTCAAGTCTCCTCTTTATTTAATACTTTACACAACCACTAAGTAGATTAAATATTAACATAACTTCGTTATGATATTAGTAAACAGTTACTACTAGCAGAACCTGAAAGGCCCTAAACTAAAACCTGTTTTAGGCATGCCTTGACAATGAGGCCTTGCCTAGACAACCACTTAGGCCAGTAGACTGAACGAATCCTGGCCTGCAACTTGGCTTGCCTAAGCACCATGACAATTATGGGTAGATCCGAACTTTCTGTACGCTAACACATATCCTCAAATTACTTATTAGAAAAAGGTCCAATTG
Organism: Protea cynaroides; assembly: GCA_028583415.1. Lineage (NCBI taxonomy): Eukaryota > Viridiplantae > Streptophyta > Magnoliopsida > Proteales > Proteaceae > Protea > Protea cynaroides. Next base: position 32,649,166 of record CM053271.1, read on the forward strand.
TATGTGGCTCATGTTTCTCGATGATGTCCATGCTCAAGGATAGTATCACACTATCACCACAATAACATTTTATTATTACTGAAGAGGAAAGATCTCACAGTTCACATCATTCATGATATTCACCTATCCTTCAATATTCAGATTAAATATGTTAGAAGAAAGACAATTGACTTTATTCTGAAAAAGCATAGGGGAAGTCTTATCTGGGAAAAAAAAAAAGTCAGGGGAAGTAACCAATTATGAACTTCATTCTCATACTAATGCAACATAAAATTCATTGCCAAATACTGCCCATGTTTACTGGTTCATATTGAAATATTGGACAGGGGAATAGTTCAATTATACTTTGATTTTGTCAATTAAACATTCAGTCAATAACCCAGTAGAAGAAAACACACACACACACAAAAAAAAAAAAAAAAAAAAAAAAAAAGAGAGGAGAAAGAGGGAGAGAGAGAACACCCTAAGTAAAGGTCATTCTACGGTTACATTCATTTTAATACAAACATCAATCTAGCTATCAGTACCAAATGTTATATTTTACAAACAAATTCATGCAATGAATAGCATATTAAAATTAATTCACTCTGAAGATAAGAAATATTGATAACAATATAACAAATGGGATACGTTCCTCCGAGCAGGCAGCTTGGAAAGGAATCTTCAAGCAGGCACCTGTATATCTACCACATGGATAGTGATATGACAATTCTAACCATTACATTTTCAACAATTGGCCATTTCTCAAATTTCAAAACCTAATTAAATCAAATACCCTCTCATGTATTGGCATCCATATTTTTCCATGTACATCTACTATAACTTTAATAACTATTGTGCACTATCTCAAAATCTTAGATGTTTCAAAACCCATATTTAGCCACTTGGGAAATTCCAATTGGCAATCGAACTGAAACTTTACTTGTGAGTTGGGAATCTTGGGGTCTATCTGTTTTCAAAGTTTGGACCCCAACTGAATTGCCACAAGGTAGATATTCAAGTGCCCACTTGGAGATCCCTTCCCAAGCTGCCACTTAGAGAACCCTCTCCCATAACAAATACATAAATTCAATGAATTTTTAAGGCATAAGATTAAATTTTTGTGGAATCCACATAGCATAAATTTCTCTGAAAATTGCATACCTTATCTATACTTTTCAATTGCCCAAGGTTTTTTTTTTGTGTTATGACAAATAGACATGACACAACCCCCATTTGGAATCAATCCAGTGGACATCCCCTGTAGTTTTCAAGTTCTTACACTTAACCCCAAGGATCAAGGTGCCGGTTTCGAGGCTTATTTCGGTCAGGCTTGAAACCGGCACAACTCATCGAAACCACCGAAACCTGGTATTTTCTCCCAGCTTTATTGACTTCATGGTTTCGAGGCTTAAATATTTTTTTTTTTGTTTGATTTTTTTTTTTACCCTATTTAAACCATTATACACCTATTTCTAATTTTAGTTTGCAAAAAAGACATAGAAAATAACTACATGTGGTGTAGATCAATCTTTGGTAGTGTATGCTGAAATAATACACAAATGTCACAATGTATTAAGTTACGAACTACTAAGCCACTAATTAACACATTCATTAAAAATTAACACATTGATAATTAAACTTAAAAATTAGAAATCTCACCAATTAGTTCCATGTTGAGCTTCATGGTACATTTAAACCATGTGCAACATACCACTGATGGTGGCGATAACACTCCTCAGATTGCAGCATGTATGTATCCCAGGACATGTTATCACTCCAATTGTTTTGACTAACATTCACGTACTTTTAACACGATTTGACCGAACCGTAACTCCTTTAATATAGCTCGGATTCAAGCAATCTCGAATTCATTGCAAAGCTAGCATAATCAGCTTTCCAACAAAACCAAGATTTCTTGAATCCAATTTATAATGAAGGAGTTATACTCCGATCAATCCTTGTTCGGAGTACGCAAATGCTATTTAAAGTCGTCAGAATGTAAACAATTTTTTGGGCATCAAAACAAAAGATTATTTTGACACACTCTTGGTTTTTAGTGATACTTTACTATAATAAGATTTATGAAATTTTTATATTTGGAAAAAAGCCTAGCATTTGGAAGTTGAAAATCTCCCCCGTACCCAAAAATACGGTTTTTGTTCTTGAACTGGAGGGTTGACTTTTTATCCTTATTAAATTTGAATTTTAGACTATTTTTATTAGATTCAAATGGAGAATGTTTGTTTATTTATGAATAATATCTTAAGTAAATGTTTCATTTACTAAAATGATATTAGTCATAAATAAGTACTGCCTGATGACTGCCAGTAAGGTTTCCACTGGTTTCGACACTTAGATATAGACCTTTTTCAGTTTATGGGTTCGACCGAAATCTAGTATAAGTCAATTTCGAGCCTGGGTTTCGTCTCAGCCAGGCTCGAAACCGACTTATTTCGGTCGAAACTTGAAACCTCGAACTATGCTTAACCCCACTCCGTTGCTTACCCTCCATTAAAGTATGACATATAAGGTAGCATGTTTTTAAAATGTCAAAACTGCCCTTAATGAATGAGTGAAGTTAGTTTTTTGCCCCTACCATTTAAACCCTTTTTTTTTAACCTATGCTCTGCAATTTCTTCTCCAGACGCTTTGCAATTTTCATCAACAGTTGGAGTTTCTCAATCTCGCTTCAAACGAAGTTTCAGGGACTCTACTTCAATTGATTCGTTCACAGTCCTCAATCTCGCAAACAACTCTATTGTCGGAGGGATTCCCACCTGCATTTCATCTCTGCGAGCTTTAAAGGAGTTGAATCTGGTCTGTTATCTGCAAATTTGAACTCCATTAATGGCAGCAACAACGTTTTACATTCTTCATACCCTGTAAAGCCCCCAGCTTGCTTCATTCCTCAGTTTTGCAGTTTCTATGCTTCAACTTCCTCATCGTTGCTACAATCCAAGACCCAGAGCTTGATTTCAAACCCAAAGACAGAGCTTCACTTCTCAAGTTCAGGTCAGCCATTAATCAAACCTCTCTTCGATTTCCCAAACCAATCCCTCAATAGAGACAATGCACATTCACATGAAGCAGCCACTTAGAAACCCCTTTCGCATCAAAATCAGCACCTTCACGATCACCCACAAGAGCCCATATTCTGATAGCAAAACAGTCCTTACCTTCTCATCATAGGCGACAAATTGAGCTAGAGTCAGATGGGAGCAGATATTGACAGCAGATTGCAGATGGGGGAGGAGAAAGGGATGGAAGAAAGAAATGGCGTGATATCTCATTACAAGTTGGTTATTGGAGGAGGGAAATCATAGCAAACTGAATCCGATTAAAGGCTTCTATTCTGGGGTAGCTCTGGAAAAGAAAAAAGAACATCTTAAGTGAAATTTCAAAATTAATGTTCAAAATCCTCCATCTTCTTTTTTTTTTTTTTTTATTTCCTTAAGACCAGACCAACCAAGAAATTATGGCAATATATAGGATCTACAAGCCTGAGATCAAACATCTTGCCTTGGTTAATATAAGACTTTTGCGGGAATTTCTGCATTCGGAAGAATGTTTGAAGTAAGCAAAATGACTGCAGCCCGCAGGTCAGTTTGCTTCTCTATACTAATCCATCCCGTTGCTTTAAGCAAGAAGAGACCGAAGTGCAAGACCACTTAACTTTCAAAACCTTTCCACGGAACTAGTAGCAACAAATAGTGTGGTTCCTGTTACAATTTTAGAAATCCGCTTCTCATCATCAATATGGATCCATTTACGAAATTAGGTATCCATTGGCAGCAAAAGCCACAAATTTTGAGTTACTTCGAGAGTAGATCTGTTGCATGCCAACCAAGCCATCTGCATTGCTGCACCTCCGAAGGGTTAATTTGCTGAAAGCACCATCATCAGAAAACGCATTGAAACGGCTTCTCTTTATTGCCAAATACAAATGAATGCAGAGTGGGCAGAGGCATAGTTCAAAAGGATTGAGAGAGCCAACGTTAAACATCAATGGCCTGCCGATCGTAGCTATTCAGCATACAGCAAAAGGATTTGCAGGCTTTTCTTGCATTGCTCCCTCTGGATCTGAGGTGCACCAGTGAACTGCTGGATCTCGGTTTGCTCCAAATGATTGGGGAATTACTTGTCAGATCTGTTTTAATTGATCTAGAGGGTGAGCCTTGGTGTGAAGGTAAAGTTGTCATATTGCAACCTGGTGGTCACGGATTCGAAACACGGAAACAACCTCTCCATGTTGTGGGGGTAAGGCTGCATACATTCTGCCCCTTCCTAGACCCTGCAGTAGCGGGAGCCTCATGCATTGGGATGCCCTTTTTATCTGTTTTAATTGATCTAACCCTTGAAATTTCATTGAATGTGTTTCTTCTCCAAGCCCAATAGTCTACAGCACACTAGGTGTTTGTTGGAATTACTCAAAGACTTAAAGGGAATGACAACAGGGATAAATTTGTCATTTACCTTTCACTTAACAGCCACTTCTAACACCGTCTGTTTTAGGGGAGGTGAGTGTATTTTTTTAAAATGGAGATCACTAACACAGGGGAGGTCCATGAAAATTTCCCCCTTTTATTTTTTTTGGGGTAAATTTTAGGGACTTACCTCAATTTTAATTTCCCCCTTTTCTTTCAACCAATGACATGAAGCTCTATATAGTATGTGAATTTGTTGATGTTATTGGAAAGGGAACCCATTACCAAAGGCCAAAAGACTATGAATGCATCTCGGTAAGACAAATTTGCAGTGGTGAGTCATAAAATTCATATCCAACCTGTGCTTGGGCAGTTTCAATGCGACGCCTAGCAAGAGGAAGAAACCGCTGGAGGAGTGCATCAACGATCAGCTTTGCTGCACTGCCTGCTCTCATCTTTTCAAGTCAAAAATGCTATCTTCACCTCAACCAAGTCTACAAAGGCATAACCAATATCCAAATTAAATAACAGGAGATAATATCAGTATATCCAATGAAGTAACCTAGCACTAGAAAATCCCCAAGACTTCCTGAGCAATACAATTTCCACTTGAAATTATGCTACATCAATTACTATTTCACATTCGAAGCATCCCATTAAAACGCCCTTACATTCTGGATTCTGTCGCAAGTGAGGAGGAGACAATCCGGAGGATCACAAAAAGTGGACAGTATTGTAATGTTGGCCTGAAGGTTTACCATGTGCCAAACTAATGATCCAAAAGCTCTTGGTTCTTCTGAATGGTTACAGTCTGAGTATGGAGGAGAGAAATGGGGAAGCAGGCAAGAAGAAGCACCGAATGTGGCAAAGCTATCATGAGGTGGAAAATAAAACATAAAATATAGAAATAGAGGAAAACAGGGAGACTAGTGAGAACAACCATTATTTTTCACAGATTAAATGTAAAAAGGAAGCGAAAAGCCCAATACCCAGCGATATGCTAGTACCACAAATCCTTACTCATTCACATGATACAAACGCAATTAGAAATTACAGTTATCACTCAACAACAATCCATGGAATATAAAAAAAAAAGCACACACAAACCCAAAAAATCACCAACACTGTAAGTGGCGGCACTCATAGAGCTTTCTGTTCAGTCTGAATTCCATACTTGAAAACGAAAACATAGAAGAAGAAGAAAAAATAAAGCTCACTTTCGTAATTGCAGGGAAGGAAGGGGAGGAGATGGAAGGAATCTACCTTCCCAGAGACACGGTGATGAGAATCAAGCTTCACGTATCAGAATTAAACAGATACAGAATTTGAATATGAAGTACAACCTCTCACAGAAATAGAATACAAAAGCAGCAAACTACTGTTTTAACAATCATAAACAATAGAACCATGGAAAAAAGGAGAAACCTCATTTCCGAACTGAAAAATCCTCAGATTTCAGTTTCATATGGTTTCGGTCGTTTGTATGGTTTTTAGACCAGAAGTAAGCCAATACTTCCTGAAATTAGTTTCGGATGTATTCTCGAAACTTCGAAGTATAAATGACAAGGTAATAAATAACTCCAATTTTCATGAATGAATTGCCTAGAGGGGAAAACAAGTGGAAGATATATGAAATACCTGTAATTTGGAAAAGCCATGGCCACTCTGGCGCCGTTAGGTAACACTCCCGTTTCCTGATTCTACTGATTCTCGCTCCACAGGAATAGGTTGATAGTGAAATTGCGTTTGGTAAATCCGCAGCTCCGGATCAACAACAACAACGGGAATGAAATGAATTGATTTTACATGAAACTTGCTCCCAAATTATTACATCTGATCCCGATAGGAGCGGAAGAAGACTCCGTCGCCTTCAAACCCTGTTTGAGAATACTGCAACTCTACCATTCCAGCATCCATTCTGCGAGCCGACTGCAACTACAAAGACCTCCTTCATCTCCTTGTCTTCCTATCCATCTCCTCTCTCTATTTTCTATGAGCTTCCATTTCACAGTCGGTCTATGCACAGAGAAGGGAAAAATCAGATTTCAACCTATCTCGATCTCTCTCTCCCCCTCGATCTCTCTCTCTCTCTATCTCTCTTTCCCCATCTCAAAAGCTGTAAACCCCTCTTCGGGAAAGGAAGATTGTAGAGTTTGGCTGTCTGCAGACACGATCGACACGATGAAAGCCTGGCTGAAAGCTTGAACCCTGATGCCCACTCAAACCTCGGTGGAAGCTGAATTTTCAAACAAATTGGTCTAAACGCAGGCAAATCAGTCATCACGCACCGGTATCAACAAAGTTAATGAGTCAAATAAGATCGGTCTCATTCGATTCCAAGTCAACTCAGTCGATTTGGCGATCCAATCCTAGTCCTTGAAGTTGTGCTCTACAATTTCTAGTTTTCTTCTATGGTCCTGTTTGTTTTGATGGAAAATTTGACCCTAAAATTTTATGTGTTCAATTTTATATATAATTTTGTTTTTAAATGTATGTTTTCATGAGGTAAAATATTACAATGATCATTTAGGGAGAGGGATAAGGAATTTCATATTTCCTTTACATACTGAAAATAAATATTGAAAATTTTTTTACTTATAAAACTTACCTATAACATTTTACGATAAAATTTTACGTCAAAACCAAAAGAGCCTATATATATATGAATGGTGGAAAGTGAAAACAATTTTTGTAGAGAACTGCAATGGTTGGAATAAAAAAGTTTTAAACTTGGAGTTACAATTAAGATTGCTCTCCATCAATTCCAATTAGAATCGACTGCAACCCTAGAAATGGAACTTGGAAAAAGAAGGATAGATTTTAATAAATCTTTATGGGAAAATTACACGGATCTTGCATTGATAGTTCGTTTATTGTGCAACGTTTTTTATTTACACTCAGGTCCATGAAAGTAATAGTGTTAACAAACATTATAATATGATGAAAATACCTTCAAATATCCCTCCCTCTTTTTCTACTCTTCTCCTCGATCTCAATCGGCAACGACCACTCTTATTAATCTATGAATAGAAGATCAAGTCCCCAATTCAAAACTACGAAGAAAGAAGAATATAATGACAAAATAAAATTACCAACAAAATAAAAGATAATCTTAAATCTCTGCAAATCTGTTGATGTTTCACGTCATACCCAAATGAATTGGATCGAACGAGTGGCAGCAGTGAGTTTCTAAGCCAGCCAAGCACAAGACGATTGCTCACAATCATGTCAACCTCACTTGTAAGGAATCCGACAAAAAGGTCAATACCGCAACTGTTATCCATCTAGACGTGGTGATTCACCCCAACAGGGTCATTCATGGTGTAACACCCCAAGTTAATAAGGAAAATAGAAAATCTAATTCTTACCTTGTTATGACAAGCGGAGGAAGCCCATAGGGAGAAGAGGGGCATTTTGGTATTCACCATGCCATCAAGAGATAAATAGTTACTGTGATGAATAAACTATTAAAGAATTTATGTATATGTTTATTCTAGCTTTTATTTGTTGAACTATAGATGGTGGTATGCTAGAAAACATTGGTGGTGGGTAAAAAAATTGTTTATACTTTAAGTTAGGCTATGTTTGGTATCATTTTTGTTTTTGTTTTTTTATTTATTTAATAAAAATCATTTTGAAAATAATTTTTGTTCAAAAATAAAATGTTTTTTGGTAGCTATAATAAAAATAGATGGTAGAATGAAAAACATATTTGGCATACTATGTCTAAAAATGATTTTGAAAGTCTTTGGAGAAACGACGTCGCCTCCATTGGAATGATTGTCGTCGTCGTCGCCGTCAGAGCTGTCTCTAGGACGAAGTTGCAGGTATGCGTCTTTGTACTTTACTTTCGTTCGTCAACGAAAAGAGTGTTTGAGGGTTTGATTTGGAGTGGTTTTATAAAAAGAAACTAAATTACTTTTTTAACCCTTTATTTTAACACATGTTTTAAGTGTTTTGAGCAAAACACAACAAAAATAATTTTTGATCAAAAATAAAAAAGAGGTTGAGACCTCTTTTTGAATTTTGACTTGTTTTTATTTTTATTTTTCATAAATAACACTCATAAATTATGTCAAACCTCTTCAAAACTATAAATTTGAATAAAAATCAAAAACAAAAATGATACCAAACACAGCCTTAGTGCATATAATGAATATTTGATATTCAAATATTTAAATTGTTACAATTTTGTTTTTGGTTGAAATGTGGACTAATTACACATTTTTGCGCTTTAATGTATTTGCAGCCTTAAGGTCATGTGATCAAGTCTCATGAGGAACAATGATAGAATTTAATTTTATAAGTTATAAGTGAGTGGGACCCACCATAGATGGCTGTCCATTATTGGTGGAGAATGCTTTAAATTGAATATTAAACGATTTTGGCATGTTGTAAATTGAGAGTTTTGATAGGGGTAATATTAGTCCCTAAATTAAAAGGGTACCATGTCTTTGAAAAGACATAAAGGAAGGGCAAAATAGTCTAAGCATTTTTTTGATTTCCCTACAAGCAGGGGATCTTACGGTCGAATTGTGCCACCGTAAGATCCAAAATCAGTTTTTAAAACCTATTTTCGAGAGTTTCCCTCTCATTTCTTTTTCTTCCTCCTATGGTCTCTACTCAACTCACCTCCAGTGAGTTGCTACAGTGTTGACCATACAAACTCGGTGATTATTCCTTCGATCTACGACCCACATTCTGTTCCATAAGGTATGTTCTCTAATCTATTTCATTTTTAAGCTTTCATACCTAGGGTTTTTGTCATTTATAGGGTTTTCTTTTAATTAATATTTTTCTAATCGTAAAATTTTGATTTTTATTGGGGGCTTTTGCTATTGGTCACATAATGGATGAAAGCCCTCAAGAAAATTTGAGTTTCATCGGTTAGTTTGGTAGAACTTGAAAATTCTCATTTTTGACCTAAATTTTGGGGTTTTTGCCTAACTGTCAAAATTTTTCTGATTCAACCTTCCTAGTTAAAATTTTTTATTGGATATGAATTACAGGGTGGTTTGGGACCTATGTAATTCTTCCTGCCCAATGTTTGGGTAAAAAGTGAGGCTTTTTCCATTTTACGTCGTTATGCTGTCAAATTTTTAAATTTATCTAACTTGTTTTCTTATTTTCTTCTCTTACAGCTATCATGGTTCGCACCAAGGTTCCTCGAGTTCATGACCCACTTCGCTTCAGGTCTGTGGAAGCAGAAGTGTGATACCCTTGGTTTGATCGAAAGAAGGTTGAAGGGGGTAGATGTGTGAACCTAGCCACACAACATGCGACCGTAGGCCATCGACCGTATGACCTATTGTTGTCTGCATTTTGATTCTGTTTGAACTTTTGCCTATTGATTTTGTTTTTCTCTCGCTTTCCATTGTGAGACTAACCCAATAATGCCATCATATCTTGTCTCACATGTACAACATTTCCAAGTACCATTCAACCAAGAGTTTAAATGGCTAGACGTAAAGTAAGTAGAAGGAGACAAAATGCAAACCCATCTCCACCACCTATGGAGACTAATGACAATGAGGGTTAGCAAGGGCAGGAAGGAAATATTGGAACTCAAAATGCTACACCTCAGAATGTGCACACCCAAGCCAACCCAACCAACCTACCTGCACCACCTACAGATTTGGTTACTGCGGTGATGAATTTAGCACAACAATTGCAACAAATACAGCAAGTGTAAGCCAACATGCAAGCTGCTATGGGAATAACTTTCCCAGCTGCAAACACGACACCTCTACTTGCAAGACAAGCTAGTACTGCACTTGGTGGTAGCAACACTATACCTCAAGCACCGCAAACACCAGTAGTACAAGGCCAAGTGCAAAACCCTGAAGCACCGCAAGGCGGGTATAACCAAGGAAATTATCAGTACCAATCGCCTATGTATGGAGCATATGCACAGTATCAGCTTAATCACTCCAGACTGATCAAGCGTTTTCTGAAGTTGAAGCCGAAGGAATTTACAGGCAAGCTATCAGATCCGTTATGGCCAGTTCACTGGATCGATGAGATGGAAAAAAACTTTATGATGATGACTATAAATGAAGAAGAGAAGGTATTATGTGCCACTTTTATGCTGAAAGGTGATGCGCACCATTGGTGAAATTCTACTCGGAGTTATCTGTTGACAAAGCACGTCCAACTGACCTGGGCTATTTATAAAGAAGCTTTCTTCGAGAAGTATATTCCCAGGAGTTTCAGAGATCAAATGGAAAAGGAGTTTCTGAGTCTGTATCAGGGACAGATGACTGTAGACGCATATCAACAACGTTATGAAGAACTATTTTTCTTTGCTCCCTCTAGCATGCAGGAGGAAAATACCAAAACCCGAAGGTTCGTCATGGGACTTAGGGGAAGCATCCGTGAGCATGTATTGGGACTAGAAAAGAAGATTTATAATAAAGCTGTATAAATTACTCGAGTACTGGAATCGAGCCAGAGGAAAAGTTATTTTGCTCAGAACAGAGGTATTAAAAGGCCTAATGGAAACACATACAACGGAGGGAACTCAAAGACATTCAAACCCTTCCGTACTCAAGGCTTCAATGCTGCAGCCAAGACTACTCCGGCAGCCCAACCTCAACCAAAGCAAAGTAGTGATGGAGTTAAATGCTTTAACTGTAATCAAGTAGGATATTATTCAAGGGAGTGTCCTAAGCCAAGGAAGCGGCTACAACAAGGAAAGGTTTATGCAGTTACATCTGAGGATGTTGTCGCATCGCCTGATGTGGTCACAAGAATGACCTGAACTGTTCATATTGTACTATCTTGTGTAAGCATGTAGTGTCACACCCCAATTCCGAACCAACTAGAATGGAGTGATGAACCGTCTATGATCCAACGATTCAACCAGGACCGCGAATAGGCCGTGTCCCTTTGCTTAAACCATATACATCCACAATCATAATCAGAGCAAATAAACAATAGCGGAAGTCTTTAATATTAATGAACTGAGTATCTAACAATGATAACATAAACAAAGTATTCAATTATCTCCAAAAGACTAAGACATAAAATAAAATAAATTAAATTAATCAATTACATGTTCTGAATAATCCAACAACTAAAACTACTCAAAAACACATGAGTTGCACTCGCACGACGAATCATGCGACTCCATCATAGCTTTCATATCCATCGCCGCCACATGTCCATACATCGAAGCATTTACATAATCTTCTATAGTAGGACCTGCATCATCAACTAAAAATATTCAATGTCGAAAGGGTGAGCACACATCATGGCTCAGTGAGCAAACAAAACAATGCAACAAACATATGCATGCATTCAATTTATATCTTTGGTCTGGTTCATAAGTTTGCAATGTGCAATAGAAATGATAGATGGCCACCGCACCTCTATACACGAGTGTGTGGAGCCGCCCCATGGATCAAACACCATTGCTGTCCCACATGCACCCATCATGAAATAGAGATAGAGCTAAAGTGCCCGGATCAAACACCGCATGACACTTCCCCTGATGCCCTACCCATACCAACACGTAAGCCCCTATTAGCGAGGGCTTGCAAACTGGGTCCGCAACTAACCATTCCTAATGTCAAACAGTGTATCCAAGGCCTTACCCGAGCATCCCTCAATACATCCATAGAGATAGAGCTAAGGCCCCCCCGGCAGAGTCAAAGACTATACGGTTCGAGACCACCTCCCCTGATGCCCTACGACGTAATAGTTTTGCTAAGGTAATGACGATACGACGATGTCAGTGGACAAGACTTGAGTAGAGATAGAGCTAGAGTCTGGAGACCAGGATGAACCACAATGTCACATCCTCCTCCTGATGTTCCACTCGCATCAAGTACATTAACCACACACAAGCATTCACATGCCTATTCCTAGCATCATCATCATCATCATGTTATAACTAAACAAAATTAAATATGCATGAACAGTAATAACAGAAATATTGGATGACATGTGAAATGCACATTACAAGCATATAAGCATAGAATCATTTATGACATTGGACTCAATAAATAAAAACGGTATATTATTAACCAATTAATTTAGGTCTTGTTCCCTCACCTTTGGTTGATAGTAGATCCTCGTTCAAGCTTTGTAAATCTCTTTTAAACCACTTGGAAACCGAACAAATTTATAGATTTTATATTAAAATTAATTCTCATGAATTTAAACTAACGAACGAGGGTCGCGGGTGAGCAGCACCTGTGGTCTCAGTTTCTGCGACCACAGGGTGTGTGGTCGCAAGGTGTGGTCGCATATCCTGCGACCACACATGCGACCACACCCTCCCTGGAACTTCCCGAGGGCATGTGGTCGCAAGGTGTGGTCGCATATCATGCGACCACACGTGCGACCACACGTGTGATGGTCGACTTTTCATCTCAACTCCATTCCTTCATGTTTGGATTCCTTGGCTTATCATCATGGTCCTTCCTATAATTGTTCTATGGCTCAGAATTACTATTTTTACATAATACTTCGTCTGCATAATTCCTTCCATGGATTCTCTTGGAATTTGTCCATGGATTAATGATTGGGGTCTCACTTAAATCCTATCTCTTTCATGGACTATTCTAGGCTTTCAATTTGACAAGGGGAATGTTTTCATACCTTAAGCTTGTTGAAGATTCAGAGGTTTTCTCTGAATTTCCCCTTCTTAGTCTTCCTCTTCAATTCTCCTTCTCTTCCTTCTCTTCTCTTTCTCTCACTTTTAGTTTGGGTTCTAAAAGGGTGAAAGAGGCTAAGGGACGTCTTATTTATAGAGAAAAATCCTCCATAATGAGTCCGACTTAGTTTAGGAAAGAACCCCCTTTGGATTAGGATGGTTTCCTAAACTCGGTTCTGTCTGGGTTACGCGTGGTTGCAGGTGGGGTAGCAGAACCCGTCGACCACACCCTCTGAAACATGCGACCATACGACCTAATTTTCTGTGGTTGCATTATTTTGAGGTGTGGTCGACCACACCTGTTTAGGTATGCGACCACACGCTCATAATTGACTGTTTTTGGGTTAAATTTCATACTTGAGTTTATGGTTTCTTCACGCACTTAGTCCTCTTGGCTCGACTATGATAGGAAGACTTGATACAATGTGGTAAGAACGGTTAGTTCGATACGGGTCTTACAATTCCCCCCTCTTATTAGAAATTTCATCCTTGAAATTTGTACATACCTTCCGAGTCGAAAATGTGAGGATATTGCTTTTGCATAGCATTTTCTTCTTCCCATGTGATCTCTTCTACATCTCGGCTTCTCCAAGTGACTTTAACATAATAAATGTCACGATTGCGTAGACGTTGAACCTTTTGACTGATAATTTCAGTTAGTGCTACTTCGAATGTCAAATCATCAGTTAAACCCGGTGGATCCGCTATTATAACGTGTGTTGGATCTCTAACGTACTTCTTTAGTAATGAGATATGAAATACATCATGTACACTAGACATAGATGGGGGTAGTGCTAACTGATTCGCCACTTTCCCACGTTTAGCTAGAATCTCATATGGCCTAACATATCTTGGACTTAGCTTCCCTTTCTGTCCCAACCGTTTTAAGCCTCGCATAGGTGATACTTTCAAGAATACCTTATCACCTACGACAAATTCAAGGTCTCGACATCGAGTATCTGCATACTGTTTCTGTCGATTCTGAGCTGTTCTAACTCTTTCCTTGATAATGTCGACTACTCGACATCTTCAACAGATTCTGGTCCAACAATACTCCGTTCTCCAACTTCATTCCAAAACAAAGGAGTTAGACACTTCCTACCATACAGTGCTTCATAGGGTGACTTCTGTATAGTAGCCTGATAGCTGTTGTTATAGGCGAACTCGATCAATGGTATTTCTCATCTCATGATCCTTTGAAATCAATAACACAGGCTCGAAGCATGTCTTCTAAAATCTGAATGGTACACTCCGACTGTCCGTCTGTCTGAGGATGGAATGCAGTACTGAACTTCAACGTTGTACCCATATCTTTCTGTAATCCTTTCCAAAACTTTGAGGTAAAGCGTGGGTCTCTGTCAGACACAATGCTTTCAGGTACACTTTGCAATCTGACAATATTATCCACATATAGCTTGGCTAACCTCTCTAGGGTATATTGAGGTCGTACAGCTATGAAGTGAGTTGTCTTAGTCAGACGATCTACAATCACCCAGACCGCGTCAACTACTCGGGGAGTCAATGGTAACCCGATGACGAAGTCCATAGTGATGCAGTCCCATTTCCAAGTTGGTTCTAGCAGTGGTTGCAACAATCCTGTAGGTCTTTGCCTTTCAGCCTTTACCCTTTGAAAATTTAGGCATTGAGACACAAATTTAGCTACATCTGCTTTCATTCCTCTCCACCAATATAATTTCTTCAGATCATGATACATCTTCGTACTTTCAGGATGTACCGAATAAGCGGTGGTGTGAGCTTCCTCCATTAGTCTGTGTCTAGTATCCAAGTTTTCAGTTTCAGGATCACATACTCTTCCTTTGTATTTTAATACTTTTTGAACGTCCAAGGCGAACTCAGGAATAGTCCTACCTTTTTTGATGTCTTCTTGTACCGTTATCAGATGAGGGTCTGATCTAATAGCGGCTTTTACTTCATCTAATATATTAGGTATAATCTTCAATGTGGCAAACATATTTGAAAACCGATGAATAAACCCTTGGTTGGTTGATCCACCCGGTGCATCTATCACGAACTGCTCATTACCATGATTGAATACTTTTCCTGTAACACCCATTGCCGCAGTCGTGTTAACCTCTCATTGGGATTTTATCATTGTTTTTTTGCTTTGCTCTTCAGCAACTACATTAGCCTTTCCTGGATGATACTGGATATTGCAATCATAATCCTTCAATAATTCCAACCATCTTCTTTGTCTCATGTTCCACTCCTTCTGATTAAAAAGATAAGTGAGACTCTTATGATCTGATTTAATCTGAAATTTCTCTCTATACAAATAATGTCTCCATATCTTGATAACATGTACTACTACTACTAATTCCAAGTCATGAGTGGGATAGTTCTTCTCATGTGTCTTCAGTTGTCTTGAGGCATACGCAACTACTTGTTCTCCTTGCATAAGTACACATCCTAAATCCAACCCAGATGCATCAGTGTACAAGGTAAATGGTTGTCCTAGGATAGGAATAGTCAAGATGGGAGCGGATATCAATCTAGCTTTCAATGTTTGAAAACTCTTCTCACATTTGTCTGTCCAAACAAACTTCTCTCTTTTCTTAGTCAAGCCTGTGAGAGGTACGATGATTCTAGAGTAATCTTCCACGAATCGTCAGTAATACCCAGCTAGACCTAGGAACCTTCTGATTTTTGCAACACTCTTAGGTGCTTCCCATTTCATAATGGCTTCAATCTTGCTAGGATCCACTTTAATTCCCTCAGTGGATACAACATGGCCTAAGAAAGCGACCTCATTTAGTCAAAACTCATACTTTGTAAATTTGGCGTAAAGCTTCTCTTTTCTTAGTCGTTGCAGAGCGGCTCTTAGATTCGTGACATGAGTTTCTTTGTCCTTGGAGTAGACCAATATATCATCGATAAACACAATGACTGACATATCCAACATATCATGGAATACCCGATTCATGAGTTCCATAAAAATTGTCGATGCGTTAGGTAATCCAAAAGACATGACTAAAAATTCATAATGTCCATATCTTGTTCTAAATGCTGTCTTTGGAATATCACCTTCCTTAATCTTCAACTGATGGTATCCTGACAGAAGATCAATCTTGGAGAACACCTTGGCACCTTGCAACTGATCAAACAAGTCATCGATCTGAGGTAACGGGTACCGATTTTTGATTGTAAGCTTATTCAATTCCCAATAGTCTATACACAGTCGAACGCTACCGTCCTTCTTTTTCACAAATAATACTGGCTTCCCCATGGTGATATACTGGGTCTGATATAACCCTTGTCCAGTAATTCCTATAACTGTACCTTCAGTTCCTTCAGTTCAGTAGGAGCCATTCGATAGGGTGCTTTAGATACTAGTGCGGCTCTGGGTATAAGATCTATAACAAACTCTGTCGCTCGGTCGAGTGGTAGTCTTGGTAGTTCCTCAGGAAATACATCCAGAAAGTCACACACAACATCAATATCTTCCATTCGTGGTGCTTCCTTGGTGAGATCAACCATGGATACTAGATACTCAACTCCTCCTTTCTTGAGGCATTTTCTAGCCTTTAATGCAGAGATGATGAGTTTTCGTCTACGGGGAAGTTTGGTTCCCGCAAAACTAAACTCTGCTCCTTCCTTGTCTTTACATGTCAGTTTTTTTTCTGCACATAATAGGTTTGCAGAATTCCAAGCTAACCAATCCATTCCCAAGATAACGTCAAAGTCTGCCATCTCAAGTTGAATTAAGGTTGCATCCAAAATCTTATCGCCGATAAGAATTGGATATGGTCCATAACTTTTTTCTAGTTCTACTTCTAATCCCATAGGCGATCGCACAAGCAATTTGTAGTCTAAAGATCTGAGGGGTAGATTTAGCTTCTTTCCAAATGACACAGATATAAAAGAATGAGTAGCTCCAAAATCAAAGAGTACTGTTTCAGGTATGCCATTAATAGGTACGATACCTGTGATTTGTTTTAATTTAGTCTACATGCTCATACAAGGTAATACAAAATGAAAGGTTTAGGTCATACCTGTGACCACATCAAGCGATGTGGTAGCATCCTCAAATGTAACTGCATAAACCTTTCCTTGTTGTAGCTGCTTCCTGGACTTAGGACACTCCCTTGAATAATGTCCCATTTGATTACAGTTATAACATTTTTCTCCTTTACTATTTTGCTTCTGTTGAGGTTGGACTGTTGGAGTAGTCTTGGCTGCAACATTAAAACCTTGAGTACCGAAGGGTTTAAATGTCTTTGTGTTCCCTCCGTTATATGAATTTCCATTTGGCCTTTGGATACCTCTATTTTGAGCAAAGTAGTTCTTCCTCTGGCTCAATTCTAGCACTCGAGCAATATGTACTGCTTCATTATAAACTTTCTTTTCTAGCCCCAAAACATGTTCCCGAATGCTTCCCTTAAGTCCCATTATGAACCTTCGGGTTTTATTATTTTCCTCCTGCATGCTAGAGGGAGCAAAGAAAAATAGCTCTTCATAACGCTGTTGATATGCATCCACAGTCATTTGTCCCTGATACAAACTCAGGAACTCTCTTTCCATAGCGTCTCTGAAACTTCTGGGAAAATATTTCTCGAAGAATGCCTCTTTATAGATAGCCCAGGTCAATTGGGCGTGCTTGGTTAACAGATAAGTCTGAGTAGACTTCCACCAATGGTGTGCATCACCTTTCAGCATAAATGTGGCACACAACACTTTTTCTTCCTCATTAACAGTCATCATCATGAAATTCCTTTCCATCTCGTCGATCTAATGAGCTGGCCACAAAAGATCCGCTGGCTTGCCATTATATTCCTTAGGCTTCATTTTTAGAAAACGCTCGATCAGTCGAGAATGGTCCAACTGATACTGAGCATAGGCCTCATATATAGGTGGTTGATACTAGTAATTGCCTTGAGCTACTTCAGGGTTTTGTACTGGAGCTTGTACAACTGGCGTTTGAGGTGCTTGAGGTACCGTATTGCTACCCCCTGGTACGGTACTAGCTTGTCTGGCTGGTATAGGTGTAGTATGTGCAGCTGGAAAAGCCATTCCCATAGCAGCTTGCACATTGGCTTGCACCTGCTGTATTTGCTGCAGCTGTTGTGCTAGGTTCATTACCGCGGTAGCCAAATCTGTAGGTGAGGCTAGCAGGTTTGTAGGATTAGCTTGGTCGTTAGCTCCTGGTGGTACCACATTCTGATTCTATTGTCTTTCAGGGTTTTCATGGCTATTTTCCTCCACAAGTGGTGGTGGTGGAATTGGGTTACGTCCTCGCCTGGTTACTCTTCGCCCAACCATTTCCTGTTTCCGGTGGTGGTAGTGTCTGAAAATCATAGAACATGTGAGGCAATCATAATATACATCATTCCCATGTCAAAATCCAATTAATCAATGTAAAATTCCCATTTTCCAAGTGATGTAGTCAAAATACAGTATTTTCCATCGTGTGGTCGATGGTGGGGTCGCAATATATGAGACCACAGGGTATGCGACCTCACAAAACCCTGTCAGCTCACTGAGAGCCTGTGGTCGATCGTGTGGTCTCAATATGTGCGACCACAGGGTGCGACCACACGAAATCTGTCAGCTCACCGAGAGCCTGTGGTCGATCGTGTGGTCAATCGTGTGGTCGCATATTTGGTCGAATTTTACGACCACACGACCCCAAATCAGGTTTTTTAACCTGATTTTTGGAGTCATTCTCCACTTTCTCTTTTGCTTTCAATTCAACTCGCTTCCACTGAGTTGCTACAGTGTCGACCACTCATGTTTGGTGATTCTTTCGTCCATTCATGACCTCCGCTCCGTTCTTTCAGGTATGTTCTCTACTGGTTCTCCTTTTAAAGCTTTCAAAACTAGGTTTTTCTCCATTTATAGGGTTTTCTTCAAATTAAAATTTTTTTAACCGTAAAAATTTGATTTTTATTGGGGGCTTTTGCTATTGGCCACCCAATAGATGAAAGCCCTCAAGAAAATTTGAGTTTCATCGGTTAGTTTATGAGAAACTTGAAATTTTCCTTTTTTGACCTAATTTTCGGGGTTTTTCCAAATTATCAAAATTTCTTCAAATTCGATCTACCTAGTTTAAATTTCCAACTGTATGAGCCTTGCAGGATGGTTTGGAACATATGTAAGTCCTCCTGCCCAACTATTTGGGTGAAAAGTAAGGCTTCTGGACGCCATTATAATGCCAAAATTTTGAGTTTTTTTCTATATCTAATATCTTGCTTGTTGTTCTGTGTCTTTGCAGATAACATGGCTTGCACCAAGGTCCCCAGAGTTCATGATCCTCTTCGCTTCCGGTCTAATGAAGCGGAGACTCAGTATGCTCGTTATGAGCGTAAAAAGGTTGAAGGGGGTCGTTGTGCAAACCTGACTAATTTAGCCTTATTTAACATGGAGGGTGCCTTTGGTGATATGGGTTGACTCCCCATGATATTGTATGAGGGTTGCACCTATCCTGCACTGGTGAAGCAGTTTTATTGTATTCTCCAGGTACCCAGATGATATAGACAGGGGTAGAGAGCTCAGGATCACTAGCTATGTTAAAGGGGTGGATATATCCTTTAACTGCCAGGAGTTGGCGGATCTCCTGGGTATATCCAATGATGGCCCATTAGTATACTGTGCACCCAAGGAACCCTAGTTCCTTTCAGTGATGATGCGTGCAGAGATTGACCGCCAACTTCTTAGGGATGATCGCTGGGAGATGAAAGCAATCAACCTATGGCTGGAACCTCGGGTGTACTGCAAGATTATTCAGCACAACTTGATTCCTCAGAGTGGGCACTATGAGAAGATTTCTCAGTTGACCCAGTATCTCTTGTATTGCATCTGCACTAGGCAGCCCGTCTACCTCCCGTACATTATTATCAGGACTATGCTCCATGCTACAATGCTTGGTTTGGGGCAACCTACCCTATGGGCGTTTGATCACCACTCTGCTCACCCGCTTACAGGTCGACTTGATTGTTGAGAGGATTCATGAGGACACCTTTTTGACTGACCTTGACTGGGAGGCCATCTGCAGGATGGGGATGCGAGATGCGCAGGTCAGTGACGAGGAGAGGAATGCTATGGTGCGTCCCCGTACTTGGGTAGAGGTAGCAGACGCTGAGGCGGCAACAGCAGCAGTAGCTGAGGTCCATGGGGGTGATGCTGAGGCGGATGATGATCGGATGTACATGGATGTGGATGCCATACCTCCTCCATCACCACTGCATTCCATTGGAGCTGGCCCTTCTCGGGTTCCTTCCCACTCAGCTGGTCCTTCGCACCCACCACCAGATGACGTAATGGGGCTGCTGCGTGAGATTCGGGAGGCCCAGCGTGCTACTGATCAGCGGGTGGCGGATCTGACAGCTAGTCTCCAGGTGACCCAGACTCAGGTAGCCTGGCTTACGAGGGTATATGCCGGGGATTATGATCGAAATCATGAGGCACCTCCTCCTCCAGCACCCCAAGATCCAGGATGTATTTTTTTTTTACTTTATACTACAGAGTAACTGTCCGGATTGTGGACCGTACTCTGATTTGGATATATATATATATATATATATATATATATATATATATATATATATATATATATATATATATATATATATATATATATATATATATTATTTTTATTCGATGTATATATGATATATATATATATATATATATATATATATATATAATGTTTTTATTCGATGTATATATGAAACTTGTTTCTCATCTTAATAGTGCATTATTCTCTTTCTTAATTTTTGTCTCATACAGCACAGGTGCTTATGGTATGTTCTTATTAAAGCTTTTAAATTTTATCCTAACTCAGTTCACAAACTTTTGTGGAAGTATACAGGTTTAATTGACAGAGCCCAAGAGCTCTGATACCAAGTTGTCACACCGTAATTCTGAACCAACTAGAATGGTGTGATGAACCGTTTATGATCCAACGGTTCAACCAGGATCTTAAATAGGCCGTGTCCCTTTGCTTAAACTATATACATCCACAACCATAATCAGAGTAAATAAACAACAGCGGAAGTCTTTAATATTAATGAACTGAGTATCTAACAATGATAATATAAACAAATTATCTAATTATCTCCAAAAGACTAAGACATAAAATAAAATAAATTAATCAATTACATGTTCTGAATATTCCAACAACTAAAACTACTCAAAAATACATGAATTGTACTCGCACGACGAATCATGCGACTCCATCATAGCTTCCATATCCATCGCCGTCACATGTCCATACATCGGAGCATTTACATAATCCTCTACAGTAGGACCTGCATCATCAACTAAAAATATTTGACTTCAAAAGGGTGAGCACACATCATGGCTTAGTGAGTAAACAAAACAATGCAACAAACATATGCATGCATTCAATTCATATCTTTGGTCTGGTTCATAAGTTTGCAATGTGCAATAGAAATGATAGATGGCCACCGCACCTCTATACACGAGTGTGTGAAGCCGTCCAATGGATCAAACACCATTGCTGTTCCACATGCACCCATCATGGAATAGAGATAGAGCTAAAGTGCCCGGATCAAACACCGCATGACACTTCCCCTGATGCCCTACCCATACCAACACGTAAGCCCCTATTAGCGAGGGCTTGCAAACTGGGTCCGCAACTAACCATTCCTAATGTCAAACAGTGTATCCAAGGCCTTACCCGAGCATCCCTCAATACATCCATAGAGATAGAGCTAAGGCCCCCCCGGCAGAGTCAGAGACTATACGGTCCGAGACCACCTCCCCTGATGCCCTACGACATAATAGTTCTGCTAAGATAATGGCGATACGTCGATGTCAGTGGACAAGACTTAAGTAGAGATAGAGCTAGAGTCTGGTGACTAGGATGAACCACAGTGTCACGTCCTCCCCCTGATGTTCCACTCGCATCAAGTACATTAACCACACACAAACATTCACATGCCTATTCCTAGCATCATCATCATCATCATCATGTTATAACTAAACGAAATTAAATATGCATGAACAGTAATAACAGGAATATTGGATGACATGTGAAATGCACATTACAAGCATACAAGCATAGAATCATTTATGGCATTGGACTCAATAAATAAAAATGATTTATTATTAACCAATTAATTTAGGTCTTGTTCTCTCACCTTTGGTTGATAGTAGATCCTCATTCAAGCTTCGTAAATCTCTTTTAAACCACTTGGAAACCTAACAAATTTATAGATTTTAAATTAGAATTAATTCCCATGAATTTAGACTAACAGAAACTGAGGGGTCGTAGGTGTGGCAGCACCTGTGGTCTCAGTTTCTGCGACTACAGGGTGTGTGGTCGCAAGGTGTGGTCACATATCCTGCGACCACACATGCGACCACACCCTCCCTGGAACTTCCCGAGGGCATGTGGTCGCAAGGTGTGGTCGCATATCATGCGACCACACATGCGACCACACCCTTCTTGGACTTTTCGAGGGTGTGTGGTCGAATATGTGTGTCTCGTGTGGACCACACGTGCAACCACACGTGTGATGGTCGATTTTTCACTCTCAACCCCATTCCTTCATGTTTGGATTCCTTGGCTTATCATCATGGTCCTTCCTATGATTGTTCTATGGCTTAGAATTACTATTTTTACATAATACTTTGTTTACATAATTCCTTCCATGGATTCTCTTGGAATTTATCCATGGATTAATGATTGGGGTCTCACTTAAATCCTATCTCTTTCATGGACTATTCTAGGCTTTCAATTTGACAAGGGAAATGTTTTCATACCTTAAGCTTGTTGAAGATTCAGAGGTTTTCTCTGAATTTCCCCTTCTTAGTCTTCCTCTTCAATTCTTTTTCTCTTCCTTCTCTTCTCTTTCTCTCACTTTTAGTTTGGGTTCTAAAAGGGTGAAAGAGGCTAAGGGACGTCCTATTTATAGAGAAAAATCCTCCATAATGAGTCCGACTTAGTTTAGGAAAGAACCCCCTTTGGATTAGGATGGTTTCCTAAACTCGGTTCTGTCTGGGTTCCGCATGGTTGCAGGTGGGGTAACAGAACCCGTCGACCACACCCTCTGAAACATGCGACCATACGACCTAATTTTCTGTGGTTGCATTATTTTGAGGTGTGGTCGACCACACCTGTTTAGGTATGCGACCACACGCTCATAATGAACTATTTTTGGGTTCAATTTCATACCTGAGCTTATGGTTTCTTCATGCACTTGGTCCGCTTGGCTCGACCATGATAGAAAGACCTGATACAAGGTGGTAAGACCGGTTAGTTCGATACAGGTCTTACATGTAGACTAAATTAAATCAAATCACAGTTATCATACCTATTAATGGCTTACCCGCTAGAGTTCTCTTTGACTTTGGAGCTACTCATTCTTTTATTTCTATGTCGTTTGGAAAGAAGTTAAATCTACCCCTCAGACCTTTAGACTACAAACTGCTTGTATGATCACCTATGGGATTAGAAGTGAAACTAGACAGAGGTTATGGAGCATGTCCAGTTCTTATCGACGAGATGATTTTGGATGCAACGTTAATTCAACTTGAGATGACAGACTTTGACGTTATCTTGGGAATGGATTGGTTAGCTCGACACTCTACAAACCTATTATGTGCAGAAAAGAAATTGACATTAAAGACAAGGAAGGAGCAGAGTTTAGTTTTGCGGGAACCAAACTTCCCCGTAAACGAAAACTCATTCTCTCTACATTGAAGGCTAAAAAATGCCTCGAGAAAGGAGGAATTGGGTATCTAGTATCCGTGGTCGACCTCATTAAAGAAGCACCACAAATGGAGGATAATGAAGTTATGTGTAAATTTCTGGATGTATTTCCTAAGGAACTACCAGGACTACGTTCGTTATAGATCTTATACCCAGAGCCGCACCAGTATCTAAAGCACCTTATCGAATGGCTCCTACTGAACTGAAGGAACTGAAGATTCAATTACAATAATTACTGGATAAAGGGATATATCAGACCCAGTATATCACCATGCGGAGCACCAGTATTGTTCGTGAAAAAGAAGGAAGGTAGCGTTCGACTGTGTATAGACTATCGAGAATTGAATAAGCTTACAATGAAGAATTGATACCCGTTGCCTCGGATCGATGACTTGTTCAATCAGTTGCAAGGTGCCAAGGTGTTCTCCAAAATTGATCTTCGGTCAGGATACCATCAGTTGAAGATTAAGGAAGATGATATTCAAAAGACAGCATTCAGAACAAAATATGGATATTATGAATTTTTAGTCATGTCTTTTTTATTAACTATTGCACCCACAACTTTTGGAACTCATGAATTGGGTATTCCATGATATGTTGGATACGTCAGTCATTGTATTTATAGATGACATACTAGTCTACTCCAAGGACAAAGAAACTTATGTCACAAATCTAAGAGCCGCTCTGCAGCGACTAAAAAAAGAGAAGCTTTACGCCAAATTTACAAAGTGTGAGTTTTGGCTAAATGAAGTCGCTTTCTTAGGCCATGTTGTATCCGCTGAAGGAATTAAAGTGGATCCTAGCAAGATTGAAGCTATTGTGAAATGAGAAGCACCTAAGAATGTTGTAAAAATCAGAAGTTTCCTAGGTTTAGCTGGTTACTATCGACGATTCGTGGAAGATTACTCTAGAATCGTTGTACCTCTCACCAGTTTGACAAAGAAAGGAGAAAATTTTGTTTGGACCGATAGATGTGAAGAGTGTTTTCAAACATTGAAGGCTAGATTGATATCAGCTCCCATTTTGACTATTTCGATCCCAGGACAACCATTTACCTTGTACACTGATGCGTCTAGGTGAGGTTTAGGATGTGTACTTATGCAAGGAGAACAAGTAGTTGCGTATGCCTTAAGACAACTGAAGACACATGAGAAGAACTATCTCACTCATGACTTGAAATTAGCAGTAGTAGTGGTACATGCTATTAAGATATGGAGACATTATTTGTATGGAGAGAAATTTCAGATTAAATCAGATCATAAGAGTCTCACTCATCTTTTTAATCAGAAGGAGTTGAATATGAGACAAAGAAGATGGCTGGAATTACAAAAGGATTATGATTGCGATATCCAGTATCATCCAAGAAAAGCTAATGTAGTTGCTGACGCACTAAGTAGGAAAGCTATGACAGAATCCCAAGAAGAAGTTAGTACAAATGCTGTAGCGTGTGTCACAAGAAGAGTATTTAATTACGGTAAAGAGCAGTTCGTGATTGATATTCCAAATGAATCAACTGACCAAGGGTTTATTCATATATTCTCAAACATGTTTGCTACATTGAAGATTGTACCTAATCTATTAGACGAAGTGAAAGCCGCAATTAAATCAGACCCTTATCTGAGAACGGTGCAAGAAGACCTCGAAAAAGGTAGGACTACTTCTGAGTTCACCTTGGATGTTGAAAAGGTACTAAGATACAAAGGAAGGGTATGTGTTCCTAAAAATAAAGACTTGGATATTAGACACAGACTAATGAAGGAAGCTCACACCACTGCTTATTCGGTACATCCTGGAAGTACGAAGATGTATCATGATCTGAAGAAACTATATTGGTAGAGAGGAATGGAAGTGGATGTAACTAAATTTGTGTCTCAATACTTGAATTGTCAGCAAGTAAAGGCTGAAAGGCAAAGACCTGCAGGATTGTTGCAACCACTGCCAGAACCAGCATGAAAATGGGACTGCATCACTATAGACTTCATCACCGGGTTACCATTGACTCCCCAAGTAGTTGACATGGTCTGGGTGATTGTGGATCATTTGATCAGGACAGCTCATTTCATAGCTATATGACCTCAGTATACCCTAGAGAGGTTAGCTAAGCTTTATGTAGATAATATTGTCCGATTACATGGTGTACCTGAAAGCATTGTGTCCGACAGAGACCCACGTCTTACCTTAAAGTTTTGGGAAGTATTACAGAAGGCTATGGGTACAACATTGAAGTTTAGTACTGCATTCCATCCTCAGACAGACGGACAGTTGGAGCGTATTATTCAGATTTTAGAAGACATGCTTCGAGCTTGTGTCATTGATTTCAAAGGATAATGGGATGAGAAATTACCATTGATAGAGTTCGCTTATAACAACAGCTATCAAGTGACTATACAGATGTCACCCTATAAAGCATTGTATGGTAGGAAATGTCGAACTTCTTTGTTTTGGAACGAAGTTGGAGAATGGAGTATTGTTGGACCAGAGTTTGTTGAGGAGACTTGTCAAGTGGTCAACATTATCAAGGAAAGATTCTGAACAGTTCAGAACTGTCAGAAGCAATATGCAGATAATCGACGCAGAGATCTCGAATTCACCATAGGTGATAAGGTATTTCTGAAAATATCTCCTATATATGCATGGTTTGAAAAGTTTTGGACAGAAGGGAAATCTGTGTCCCAGATATATTGGACCTTATGAAATTCTAGATAGACTTGAAAAAGTAGTATATCAGTTAGCACTACCACCATCCATGTCAAGTGTGCACGATGTATTTCATATCTCATTACTAAAGAAGTACGTCAGAGATCCAACATACGTGTTAACAATGGATCCACCGGATTTGACTGAAGATTTGACATTCGAAGTAGTACCTTTTGAGATCACTAGTCGGAAGGTGCAACATCTTCGCAACCGTGACATTTACTACGTTAAGGTTACCTGGAGAAGCCAAAATGTAGAAGAAGTTACATGGGAAGAAGAGAACGCTATGCGAAAACAATATCCTCACCTATTCGACTCGGAAGGTATGTACAAATTTTGAGGACGAAATTTATATAAGAGGGAGGGAGTTGTAAGACCCGCATTCCACTAACTTGGTCTAACCGTGTCGTGCTAGGTCTTCCCATCATTCCTGGACCAAGTGGACTGAGCGTGTGAAGATAGATCACAAACCAGTTATGGGAATCGAGTTAAAAACACTAAAAACATACCAAGGTCGCATGCCTGGGTAGGAATGGTCGACCATAAGGAAGGGAACCAAAAATCTCAAATCCAAAACCCCACGGTTGATGATTTTAACCTTACGGTCGATAGTTTATGCGACCGTATGATCGACTATGAGAACTCAGATCAGACTCTGAGTTTTGGAAACTTTCCTAAACTAAGGGATTGCTTTCCTAATTAAAAGAGGACTTTATATGGAGAGTTTTTCTCTATATAAAGGACGTCCCTCAGCCCTTTTCACTCTTTTAGAACATTTGTAAACCCTAGAGAAAGAGAAAGAGAAAGAAGAGAAGGAAGAGAAGGAGAAGAAGAAAAAGCTAAGGAGAATAGTTTGCTGAGAAGGGATTGACTCTCTATCACAGACAAAGGTATGAAACAAATCTCTGGAGATGTAAACTCTAAGAATAAGACTTCTATGGAGGATAAGCCATATTAACCTATTATGATATATGTGATTTCCTTGAGAAAATCCCAAGGAGAACCATGAGGAGTGAATTTGGTGATTAGGGTTGATAAGAAATTACTAATGATGGCCATAGGATGACCTTATGATAAACCCCATTGAAGAACAGAAGAATTGACTCAGGAAGAACTTTCGAATTTCAGGTAGACTGTGACCAAAAATCTCAAGGTTGCAGCTACGGTCGACCATAGCATGACCAGTATGACCAGAGGATTGACCATAGACATTCGAAAAGATTTCAGAAATCATATGGTCGTAGGTACAATCGCACCATATGCGACCGTAGGGTATCGACCGTAGACAGTAAGGTCGATACAACATGAGACCATAGGACCAATTAGACACCTATCCGTTCTTTTCGTTTTTTTGATTTTCACAGACCTAACTATAAATTCATGTCACATATGAACCCTAACTTAAATTCATATAACTTTTAGTTGTTAAATCAATTTAAAGAGAATTTCAAGGCTTGGAAGGACATCGAGAATTGCTAACAGGTGAGGGAACAAGACCTAAACTAATTGGTTAATAACAAACTATTTATTTTTATTGAATCCAATGCCATGATTGATTTTATGCTTGTATGCTTGTAATGTGCATCTCACATGTCATCCAATATTCCTGCTATTACTGTTCATGCATATTTAATTTCATTTATTTATAACATGATGATGATGATGATGTTAGGAATAGGCATGTGAATGTATGTGTGTGGTTGATGTGTTGGATGCTAGTAGAGCATCAGGGAGAGGACGTGGCATGGTGGTCTTCCACCTCGTCACCAGACTCTAGCTCTATCTCTATTCAAGTCTTGCCCACTAACATCGTCATATCGCCATTACCTTAGCAGAACTATTACATCGTAGGGCATCAGGGGAGGTGGTCTCAGACCGTATGGTCTCTGACTCTGTCGGGGGGCCTTAGCTCTATCTCTATGGACGTATTGAGGGATGCTGGGGGAGGCCTTGGATACACTGTTTGGTATTAGGATTGGTTAGTTGCAAGCCCAGTTTGCAAGCCCTCCCCAATAGGGGCTTACGTGTAGGTATGAGTATGGCAACAGGGGAAGTATTGTTGGTGTTTGATCCGGAAACTTTAGCTCTATCTCTATTCCATGGTAGGTGCATGTGGGACGGCAATGTTGTTTGATCCATTGGGTGGATTCACACACTCGTGTATAGAGGTGCGGCGGCCACTAAACCTTTCTATAGCACATTGCAAATTAAAAATCAGATCAAAGATATGAATTGAATGCATGCATATGTTTGTTGTATTGTTTTGTTTGCTCACTGAGCCGTGATAATCCATGTTCCCGGGAGGAATTTACCGCATGGATCAGTATGGCAGAGACAAAGGCTCCGTCCCTAGTTTCAGATCTCCCCTTTCGATCAGTGGGTTTCAAAAACTCTTTAATTCAAATCCCCTCCGTTCATTTATTTACTGAAGTTCCGGGCTTGTCGAGGTGGGTGGGCATAGTTGAACATAGCATTTGCCGGAGAAAAGACGGGAGGAGCAGGCTGACGAAGGAACGCTGTCAGCCTACTAAAGAGGCATAATTGGACCTTGTTAAAGAGCCCAACCATGCTTTAGGAAAAGATGGAAGAGAAGAGGCTATGGGAACTGGTGAAGAAAGCTCCAAGCCGGTATATAGCTTAGCTCGTCCCATATGTGTTGTAGACAAAATGGGCATTTCAAGAGGTCTTTGAAAACATGTTCTAGACATCTGGCGATACACAACCTCCCTCCTGGGGGACAACCGGTAGTACGATTCAAGGGAGTTGGACACTCCCAGAACGCATATACCAAAAACTAGAGTAACGAGGGAACCTAACCGCGGTAGAGGCTCCCCTCTCCCTTCTTTAGTAGCAATGTTCACTACTGCCGCAGTTGTGGAGCACCCGCCCGTAGGTTTTAGTAGACATCGGTATGATTGTAGGATGTTAGAACTCATAAGGCAATGATAGGGAGTGACGTACTATTAAAAACCATCTCGTTCGCTAGTCTTTTCGACCGTATCATCGACCATGATCTATCGTTCATCTATCTCTTGTCTATCTATCCATTGATTCTATCTATGAATCAAGTCAAAAGAGTTCATTTTTGGTGTCCGTTCCTAGCTATGCTACCCCTTTCGTTCGACGACCTATTGGCCGGCGTCGCACCCGTCTCGTTACCGATTAGCTTCGCTACCTTCTCACATGGCATTGCCTCATCCGTCTCAATCCAAGATCATCTCATGGACACTCAAACTCGTAGGATTCTCGAGCGGGGAGATCCTGTTGGTATCGTATCATTGAACCGTAGTATTTCGGATTCACCGGCCGTAGCAAGCCTATAGCTTGTTTTGTTCTTATTCGACACATGGATCGGAATCAGAGCAAAGAACTACGAGACTAGTTCCGAGGTTGGTAGCTGCCAGGTTTGCGAGCGCTTGTGAGTGTATGCCTCTTAACTCAATATTGGAATTTCCCTTTGGCTCGCGAATGCTACTGCGCCCCTAACAGAGTCAAGGCAACGGTGCTCTACGATCAGCTTTACGGAGCCCAAGTGCTTGCTTTGGTTGCTTGATCGCGCTAGCGCGCTCCTCAACATATGTTCCCCGAAGCCCCGAATAGATTGGATCGTTTCTGCCAACGAAATGAACGTGGAGCCCGTTCCGAATGCTTCTCTGATCCGGAAGTTATCGCGAAGAGAATAAAATAAGATGCCTCCCTCTGTTTTTTCCCACTTTGCTAATCTTCCCCTCTAACGAGGGCCAGGCGGCGGCGGGCGCGGAGGAAGAAACCTCAGAGCTATGCTCTGAGCGCCCTTTTTTTTCAGTGCAACACAGGAAAGCGTCCTCTTTTTGTCATCCCTGCAGCTTTCCAGAGGCTTTTTTGGTATTGAAGGCATGGCGTAGCTAGGACCCTTCAAATCATGTTTGAGCCTATGTTAAAACCAAACCCACCCCATAGCGAAAGAATGCCCGCCAAGTTCAGATAAGGGAATGCTTCCCCCAACCACTAAAGGAAAGGCTCAACGAAGGGCCCTTGATCCGGGAAAACGCTTTCGGAAAAGGACGAGGTGGAATTTCTTTCAACTATAACATTTATTACAACATCTTACAACACTTAACTTAATATTATAGAAAATGACAGAGAATTCGGTAAGGGGATAGAAGCACATCCTGCACTCGATATGTCAAAACGCCCTGCAACTCGCGCATACTGCAAAGGGCTAATTCACGCATCTTCCGCAGAGTACCAGAAAAGCCCTATGAGCTAACTTTCCATTTGACAGCAAAGAACAATCGGACCTGTGAAAGTCATATTGTAAGCACCCCATTTTTACCACCCTCAACATAAGTGAACCAATATGGTAGGTTTCCGACCTTTAACCCAAAGGTTGGTGATTCTCTAATAAATCCCACAGTAGGTCATGGGCTAATACCTACTTGGATGAATAAGTCGTGAAATTATCTTCGAAATGAGACCAAAATCATCAAATTCTAACTTCAAACAAGGAAGATATCGCAGTTTGAAAGTGCAAGGGCATTTACGTAATTATCGTATGATGCATGCATTATCATTCAAACTTCAAGACATCATATCTTGGTCATCTGATATCAGAATCAGATGATTCAAAGGCCAATATTCTTTTTTTTTTTCAGTCTTCTTCAAAGTTGAACGTGAAAAATCCCGGACAAAGGTCACCGGTGGGTCCCATGCAACCTTTCATGCAAAATTATCGTTAGAACTTCAAAGCTTCATATCTTTGTTGTTCTACGTCGGATTCAGATGATTCCAAGGCCATTATTCTTTATTTGTGATGTTCTACAAAGTGGACGTAAAAAATCTTGGATAGATGTCTCCGAAGGGTCCCATGCAAAATTACACATGTGAATGGTCATTTAATCTTCAGAAATTCATATTTTGATCATCTCATATCCAAATCAGGTAATTTCAGTTTCATTATATTTCATTTTTTAGTACTCTACAAAGTGGACGTAAAGGATTTTCTATAGAAGTCTCCGAAGGATCCCATGCAGAATGGTCAGTCAAATTATCGATAATTGACCTGCTTAAACTTCAGAAATTCATAAGTTGACCATTTTATTTTCAAATGAGGTGATTCAAGTTCCAATATTCCTCTTTTTTAATGTTCTACAAAGTGAACACAGAAAATTTAGAATAGATGCTATCGAAAAATTCTATATGGAAGGGTGACAGAAATAGATTATGAAATGTCAACTTTAGTCCAAACCAGCTTAATCCAGCTTAGTTTAACTTAGCTCGGCCCAACTCAGACCAATCCAGACCAAGTTAAGTCAGTCCATATGCATGCATTTCTTTTATATGTGTATATATATATATATATATAGGAAAGAGAGAGAAAAGTGAGGCCGTGGGAAAGAGAATGGGAGAAAGAAAAAAAAAAGGAAAGAGAGAGAAATAAAAGAAAAAAGGAAAAGACAAAAAAAGAGAAAAAGATATCTTTCACGTTTTCTAGAAAGGAAGGAAGGAAAGAGGAAAGAGGAAAGGAAAGAAAAAAGAAAAAAAAAAGAAGAAAAAGAGAAAAAAAGGATACGTTTTCTAGAAAGAAAACGTGAAAAGGGAGGGAGAAAGAAAAAAGGAAGGAAAGGAAGGAAGAAGGAAAAGAATGAAGAAGAAAAGGAAAGAAGAAAGAAAGGAAAGAGAGAAAGAATTTTTTAGAAGAAGGAAAGAGAAAAAGGAAAGAGAGAATGGATTTTCTAGAAGAAGAAGGAAAAAAAAGGAAAAAAAGGAGGAAGAAAAACGTGGGAAAGAGAGAAGAAAGAAAAGAAAAAAAAATGAAAAGAAAGGATTTTCTAAAAGAAAAAGAAGAAAAGGAAGGAAGAGAGAAGAAGGAAAGAAGAGGAGAGGATTTTCTTGAAGAAGAAAAGAGAAAAAAACGTGTGGAAGCGAGAGGGAGAAGAGAAAAGGGAAGGAAGAGAAGAAAGGAAAGAAGAAAAAAGGAAAAAAAAGAAGAGATTTTCTAGAAAAAGAAGAAAAGGAAGGAAGAGAGAAGAAGAAAAGAAGATGAGAGGATCTTCTAGAAGAAGAAAAGAGAAAAAAACGTGTGGAAGAGAGAGGGAGAAGAGAAAAGGGAAGGAAGAGAAGAAAGGAAAGAAGAAAAAAAAGGAAAAAAAAAGAGATTTTCTAGAAAAAGAAGAAAAGGAAAGAATGATCTTCTAGAAGAGGAGTGAAAAAGCATAAATAGGCCAAGAGAAGAGAGAGGGGGTTTCTTTTTCCAGACCACAAGGAGAGGAGGACGTGAGTGAGAGAGAGAAACGTGAGAGAGGGAGAAAGAAAGAGAGAAGAAGAAGAGAAGAAGAAAGAAAAGAGAAGAATAAAAGAGAAAGAGAAGAGAGAGAGAGAGAGAGAAGCAGAGAAAAGGAGCAGGAGGATTCGCATTCAAAGAGCTTGATACGATCTCCAGACATTCGACGGTTTTGCTCGATTTGAGTACAAGGTTAGTACCCTAAATAAATTTAGAGGTTGTTAGAATGCTCGAATGTCAATTTTGCTTGAAAACGGCTAATTTTCATGAAAGCTCGATCAGGAATGCTCTATTATATGCTTATTAATGTTAGGATGCCTATGTCTAGTATTTTTCATGAATGATAGTTTGTCTAAGCTATTTAATGATGAAGTTTTTAATACCATATGATGATGTTTGAAGTTTTTTGCAAGTTTCATAAAGTGGTTTTCTAATATGAAATTTTTAGATTTAGGATTCAAACTTAGGACGTACATCACATGTAGTTTTTCTTAGATTTTAAAGCCCAAATTTTTATGGGAATCTCTCTGATATGTTAGAAGACTACCCTAAAAATTTTGTTTCATTTGGAATTGGAAACATACATAAAAAAATTCGTCTTTGACATTGCTATTTTACTCGGATTTAATGCAATATTCTATCAAAAAGTCTCTAGACAAGGGTCTTATGGCCATAATTAGGAAATCAACTTCATATGAATTTTTTAGACATGAAATATTCTAAAAAATGACACTAGTTTCGTATTTTTTTAATTTTTTATTGAATTGATATCAATTTTTAAGTGCATAGTGCTCTGATTTTGAATCTATCATGATGTATTGATTTGGATGATTGAAAAGAATCATTTTTTACAAAGAAAATATACTGTTTTAACTTATTTTTTAAATGAGATTTTAGATCCGACAGTTATCTACATATATATATGTCTGGATTTAATTTTCATTAACTATATAATTTTATTTGGAATTTATGGTACAACTGGTCAAAAATCTGGAATAGATTTGACCAGTGCACATGTTGGGTCTTAGGGTATATCTTTGACCTATTTTTGCTCTCTGTTGGGATTTAACTCCTTCATATGAAATATAATATATTAAGTCATCTTTCTATGAAAAAAGGTTGAGCTTGATTTGAGTTCCAAAAGACCTACTTATAGTCATTCTTGTGTAATGTGATAGAATCTGAATGCAGTTCATAGCTTTGTCCATTATCTAAAACCTTGTGTCACAATTTTGACAGTTTTGAGTCATTAATCTTTCCAAATGTCTTTATAAAAATTATAATTTTTCAAAGAACATTTAACATATGTTTTTTTAATATTTTTTTACTTTTTAAAAAAAGTTTCATTGATGTCTCATTCATTGTAACATGCAAATTGATTGTTTGAGCAAATCCTACCATATTTGGATAAATGACTATATTTGGAGCATTCATATGCTTTGTTTGGATTGTGCATACCATATTTATCATATTCCATGTTTTGCTATATTTGGTAGAATAAATAGATTTTTTTTACCATATTTAGCAAAATATTAATTTCTTACCATTTTTAAATCTTACTATGCTTAGAAAATAACATATAAGATCTTTTCTTTTTTTGAAAAAATTCATGTCCTATATGCATTTTATGATTGGTACTTACCATATTGATATATAGATGCATATTAGATCTTGTCATATTAGGTCTTGCCATGCTTAGATTAACATATTAGATCTTACCATATTAGGTTCTTATTTTATTTGTAATGCATGCCATATTAGGGAGATTTTCATAACCTTACTATATTTTGTGATAGTTACCATAAATATCACATGTGCCATACTTATAATATTCTATTTTTGGTAATAATTTAATTTATGTAACACCCTAGTCGAACTGCCATATCTGTATACCTAGCAAACATATTAGGTATGGGGACGTGCATTTAGGCACCTACATTCTTGGAAGGGCATAATGAGAATAATAAAAATCTTAATAAAGAAAGAGAATGTTTTGTCAAACCTTCCAAAATTAAAACTTAGGATGAAAAGGGTAACTTAGGACGATTTTCACCTCTCAGTAAACCCTAAACCTAGAATAGGTTCTCAATCCTAAATCTAGAATAGGTTCTAAACCATAAACCTAGAACAGGTTTTCACATTCTAACCTAGAACAGGTTATCCATTTCGAACTATGCGGATTCTTATTCTTAGGGCAAACCCTAGGATATGTAGGCTATTTGGAAGAATTTTAAATTTGGATCCACATCTTATTCCACTTGGACTATCCATAGATCCACTAGGATATTTACCCATATTTTAACCCAAATAGGGTTATCCACATTTTAACCCAGATAGGGTTATCCACATTCCAACCCAGAATGGGTTATCCATATTTTGACCCAAATAGGGTTATTCTTAGATCCACTAGGACTATCTATCAGTCCACATGGACTATCCAGATCCTAACCCATAGGGTTTCTCATCCATTCAAGCATAAACTTCAATTTGAACAATGAACTTAATCATGCACAAGCATAAATCACAGCCATAAACTTTAATCACACCTGAACTACGATGGTGAACCTGATTTTCAGAATAATTCTGTAATACTTAGGCAATCTGATGGATACAGATTTGGTTCAATGATATCAAACCAGTTGGTTTGGTTTGGTTTAACAGATAGAGTCTAGCATAGGAAAGGTATAGGAGATCGATTTTAATCGGGCGGTTTGGGTGCCTAACCCCTTCTCATAACCGTAACTTGACGCTTACCCAATCTCTGATGGACCAGAAATCCAATCTAAGGGTCATGAGTCAATCGAAGTCTTACCTTGGGGTGAGATTTTATATTTCTAAGGTCCTAGACCTTAATCTAGGTGGTGACTTCCAAGATTTCCATCTTTGTCCTCACACACATCTTTGACTAATATATACGGGCTTCTGAGAGGATGTCCTGCAGCTTAAGCAGCAGCCAAGGCGCCAACAAGACCCAAAAAAGCGGAGACAAGACCCATCTCTTTTATAGCCTCATCAAAAGCCCAATTTAATGCATTTAGAGGGAAAAAAAGGAGCCATCAGAATCAGACCCGTAAAGGTCTCGTTTTTGACAATAAACATGGGCTTCTGACATGGCTTCTGAGATGGAATCTGTAGTAGTCTATTAGTGGTGCGAAACGGCTTTGCCCATTTTCAGTAGGGGAACGAAAGGTTAGACCTTAGAAAGTCAACGAACAGCGGTTCTTCTATGTAGGTATGGCGTTCCCCCTTGACTCTCCTAACGTCGAGCTAAGTGACTTCGTAACCTTTGCGGCTGAAAGCTTAAAGCAATGAAGAGTGCAAAGGCTTTACTCAACCAGGAACTCTAAGAGAAAGCATTGAAAGCGGGCAGGTCTAGCGAGCCTGTTACTCTCAACTAATATATAAGACAAGAAGAAACTTATAGTACTACAGAATAAAGGGTTGAAGGAACACAGAAAGACACCTGTTGGGCCCTTGATCCAAAAAGTGAAGCATATATCTATTGACCCAACACGGAATATCGACTCTCAAGGCTTTTTTGAAAAATAATGGTCTCTTTGTCTATCTAGGGTTGCATACAGCTGGGAAAGTCTCCGAAGCCCCGGTAACTGGTGTAGCGCTTAGTTGAGGCTTGTTCTGGAGGGAATTCTGAGGTTCTCACCCTTTCGACGTAGAATATTTTTAGTTGATGATGTAGGTCCTATTGTTGAAGAATATATGAATGCACCGACGTATGGATACGTTGCTGCGATGGATGTAGAAGCTGAAGAAGATGCGCATGATTCATCATGCGAGTGCAACCAATGTGTTTATGCTTAGGTTTAGTTATAGTTTGATATGTAATTGATTATTTATTTTTATATCTTGTGGTTTAGAGATAATTAGATTAAATATTTATTTATCACTGTTAGACTCTCAGTTCATTATCTATAAGACTTTCACTTATTTGTTTATTACCTCTGATTATTAATGTGGAATGTGTGTGTAGTTTGATATGGTGGGTACGACCTATGCGAGATCCTGGGTGAACCATTGGTTTATTGATAGTTAATCACACCATTCTGGTTAGGCTAGAATTGGGGTGTGACATGCCACCTTTGGGCTAACATTGTCTTTCTTAACTGCTTTTCACACTTGGGAGAACAGTGTATAATGTATCATTTTATTGTATATGTAAATACATAAACTTGCAGTTTGAGAATGCCATGCTAGAACTGAGTATACCACTTTGGTGGAATCCACTTAATCTTCACATGATACCCTCAAACCCTCATTTGAACAACACTTGATAATGTTACCTTTGGGTGTACATCGCCTTTATACAAGCATTTACAAATACATTCAACTTTGAATTTGAAGACATCATGATGAAACTAAGTGTACCACTTTGGTGGGATCGGTCTAATTCCATAATGATATCCCCAAACTATGCTTTGCAGTACCATGTGGGTCAACAAACAAAACCTCATGCACATATAATCTTCTACAAACATTTGGTACAAAAATAAGTGACAAACAAACAGAAAAACTACAAATCAGACTAATTTGGGACACTTTTTAGTCAAAACCATATTCCCCAAATTACCAAACTATGTCAAACTATGTACTAAACTATAAAGCACAAAAATACGAACACAGCGTAAAAAACCGCGTCAAAATCCTACGTTCCTAGCTCCCACAATCACCGATCAAAGTTGGCAACACTTTTTTACATCGTGAACCGGTTTAGGCCGATTTATCCTGGTTCGATTCGGTCTATCCGAGTTCAATTATGGGCGGACCGAACCCACTGTAAAACCTTTTTTTTTATAAATACTTTGGTCCAGACCGAACCAAATGGTTTGGTGTGAAACCGAACCATGGGCTAAACCCTGAACCGATCGACGGTTCAACCACCGGGCCAACTAGTTAGCTATCCAGGTTTTTGGGTTGACTTTTTGGATCACCGGTTTGTTCTCGGATCATGTTGGTGGGTCCATGGGTTCGGATTGGCGGGTCACAATTTGGGCTAGGTCAAAGGGTCTTTGGATCTTTGACTGGGCGCTCGGGTCGCACATGGTCACCACATGTATGACACGGGGCCCTTCTCTTGAGTCGGCTCAGTTAAACCCGCTAGGGTTTTCGAGTTGACCGAATCCCTGACGTCAGCCCTTTTTTTTTTTTTTTTTTTAATAGCAGCCGGTGAGTGAATCTTATGCGCTTTTTCAGGCGGCTCATGAGGCCGCGTCCAGCAACCTCCGGCGACTTACCTTATGTTGTCGGCTCCGTCTCTCCGAGATCTACAATCCTATGTAGTTTATTTCATCTTTTATCGATTAGAAAATTTTTTCGAAAGTCCAAACCCTAGACAAGTTCGTACGAAGAATTTGAGAGAAAAATCTCTCTCTTTTCTCAATCCATTCAATCTACAGTCTCTAGAATACTTACCTATCGATCCTAGATCTGTGTGGGAGGCTCCTATACCAATTGTGAGACTTTTTCAGTTCTCTTTTAGTTTTCCCATGGGATTTTCCATGAACCATAACAGATACACCGCACAGATTACTAGAACACAATGGGCATTAAAAAGAGACGATGAGATACATACCTCTTGTTGTAGATTGATTTTCTACCGTTTTCTGTAGCTTTGAATACTTTGATCAGAGTCTTCCACAGCCTGCTGGGAATCTCTTTGCTTCTCTATGCGTATGGGAACGGGAGAGGAAAATAACCGTGGTTGTGGGGACCCTAACCATTGGTATATATAATACCACCCCACCCCTGGACCAGTCGCACAGTGGACCAGGTTGGTCCATCTCTAATTATACTTAAACTGGTCTACCTATAACCAGACTCCCACTAAACCAACTAACCGTATAATTAATATAACCCACAATAATATTCTTACATATAGATCATTGTTGCTGATTTTTTCATAGTGAACTTTCAAGTATTATTGAAGACTCATCATTGACAGCTAAGGTGAGTGTCTTCCTCCTTGTAGTAGACTAATTATGCCTAAATTACTTGTGATATTAAATAAAAATGCATGTGAGACGTCTATTAATGATGTGTTGAACACTGTAGTATCTTGATGCATCTAATAAGTTAAATAATAAATTATATGTTTATATTCCTATTGGATTAAGTGGAGATGCTTGTAAGCTATAAACATATATTAATTGATGCTAGTAGAACTGATTATTGTCATAATGGGTTATAGTGTGAAGTTGATATATGTAGAGCATGTGTATACATCGGGTTCATGTCGGGTCCATTTGTTGATGGCGTGGGAAGACCTGACACACAAAAATCCAAGTTGGTAAGGGATTTTGGATGCGGGTTTTACAGTCTTTCTCCACAAAACTATCCAGTGGACATCTAATTAGTTTGAATAAAAGTAAACAACAAATCTTTAAACTTAATTACATTTCTCAGCCAAAACATGACTTAATCCAAAGTAAGTCAAATAAATGAATGTTCATCTAACTACTATGATCATCCTGCTAAACAAGGTTCTCCTTCGCACCATAATTCACATAATCAATGTGCACGTACTCCTAGACAGGTGTTTCAATGATTTTTTTCTCCTATGAAATAACATGAGAAACTATGGGATGAGCTAATAAACTCAATGAAAAAGATACATCTACTATAAGCATAACAAACAATCAAACAAACATGTATATATTATGCATGAACATGGAGCAATATCATGAGGTAAATCCTTTTTTTTTTTTTTTGGGTAGAATAGAAATTCATTGCAAAAAAGGATGGGTACAAGCCGAGGCATCTAAAGAACAAAGATTTTGAGCCAAAGAAAGGAAAGAGATCAAGTGTACAAAACCAAATTTGACAATCTTCTAAGCAAGAGAATGGGCTACATTATTAGCATCCCTTGGAACAAAATGAAAAGAAACTGAATCACAAAGAGAAGCAAAATGGAGGATATCTTCTATAATTGGAAGGTATGCCGATCAAATGCATGGTCTTGATTAGAAAGAATCTAAATGACATCAAGGCAATCAGATTCCATGACAAGCTTCTTGAATCCAAACTTGAGGGCTAACTGAATGGCAGATCTTAAGGCTAAAGCTTCCCCATTTTAGCAGAGGAAAAAGGGAGGGAGCTAGAAACCACCTTAATGAGATTTCTATCCGAGTCTCTTCTAATTAATCCGATATTGCCATTGACCGAACCATCCACATAGGACTCACCATAATTGATTTTAAGAAATC
The DNA here is from genome assembly GCA_028583415.1 of Protea cynaroides. Lineage (NCBI taxonomy): Eukaryota > Viridiplantae > Streptophyta > Magnoliopsida > Proteales > Proteaceae > Protea > Protea cynaroides. Next base: position 32,689,100 of record CM053271.1, read on the forward strand.
TATAAAAAGGTGGGCACCATGTAGTATATTATTCATACTCCTTCCAGCAGCAAGAATAGGATGGGTAGCTTTGAAGAATTATTTATAAGGTAAATCCTTTAAAAGAACTCTTTACTGACATATATTCCTATCATTTTTTCTACTATATTTCATTTTTTGGTTCTGTAATATAGACTCAACGAATCTTCACTGTCTTTTGGTTCATCATGTCGATTTTTTGTCTCACAGTGCCTTACGTGTCTTGCCCCCTTTGTGCATTACCTTACATTCATGACTTTTACTCTTTACATTATGTACTCTAGACTCAATGGATCTCCACTATCTTTTGGCTCATCGGTCCGTAAACATTTGCATCACAGTGCCTCTTGTCTTTTGTCTTTCATACTTTTATCATATTTACATATTACTTTGCATGTCCTTTACAATGAGGTCTCATATGAGCATGATGGCATGATGTTCAATTCATTTACAATATATGAGCATTCACTATGCATGTGACATATCATGGCATATAGCATGACAATTTAATTAACACAACAGTACATTCATATGGTCATTGTCAAGAGTCATATCATGCAGTGCATCATGCCATTCAATTCATATCAGTCAATAATAAGCTTATACACATGGCATAATCATGATAAAAGCAAACACACAACAATAGCATAATATTAGGTGCAAATCCCTCACCTCGATCCTCTCTTGAGGCTGAATCTCTAGTTCGTTCAACACCAACACAAAGTCCTACATTAGCGTAGCGTACAAATTAGGTCTTAGGTAGTCAACACACTCCCCATGTGTGAAAAGGTCCAAAAAGGCTTTGGAGTGCTTACATGTCTTGTCATATGGGCCAAGAGTAATTCCTACCACAAAATAACCTGAAATATTTCTAGGGTCTAGGGATCCATTGTGCCGGTGAACCGCTTGACAGTGGATCTTGGCACTAAGCAAAGATAGGGGAGATCTAAGCGCTGTCGGTCAATTACTATCATCATACCAATCGAGTGCTATCCCCAAAAACAATAAAAATACATCGAACTGGATTGTGGGTTTTTTGGCTTTTTGGTGGGGAAGTCTCTCCTTTAGGAGGTCCCTCCTTCACCCTTCTTCTTCACCCTTCTTCAGCCTCTGGAACAACTTTTAATCAATAGGTCTAAGGTCATCTTGTTATTCTACGGCCAAAGTTGGTCTCTTTCCCCATGTTCTTTCTCTCCTTCTAGATCTAACCATGGAATTTACCCAAAACTCTCTTACCTTGATTAGCCATTAATGGCTTCAGGAAGGTCTGAAACCTTATTCAACAGAGATGGGAATCTCCTAGGAATCTCAGAAACAAGTGATTAGAATGAAAGGATGGTTTCTACCTTACCTTAGAGTCAAAATCTGAACTTGCCTAAGGCTGTTGTCCAGCTCTCCCTCTCTCTATATCTGAATTATGTTCTCTCCATATCTGAATTAGGTTTTTCTAAATCTCTCTCTCTCTCTCTCTCCCCTTTTGGAGATATAGATCTTCTAAAGGCTAATAAAAAAAGATACGACAATTGAAGATGAAGTCATTCACGATTTTGGTAACTTGGCAAGGGACCCAATCCTAATTGCCACATGGCAAGTTCTTAGGATTTGAGAGATTTCTACTCCACACATTTCTATCCTTCCCACGTTCCTATAATAGGTTAGAAAATCCTATTTTAACCTAGGCTATGTGGCCCAAGGCTTATTTAATTATAAGTCCCATTCTCCCCCACTTTTTTCTATCTTCTCGGAACAAAATCTAACAAAAGATAATTATAAGTCTCATTTTTTTAGTTTATGGGAGTTTGAACACAAGGCCTCCATTTAGAAAACACCTGATCCAACTTATAGGTTATGTGGCCCAAGACTTATTTAATAAACCCAAAGTTCAATAATATAAGTGTTAATTCACTTAAGCTATTTACCAATGTATACAAAATCAATATGTTAAAAAATAATTTATTAGAACATATAAAGTAACACCCAAAATTTTAAATTAGCACATATTCTAGAGTGAGGAGTATTACAGGTTAAATTGGGCTTTTGATGAGGCTTTGAAAGAGACGGGTCTTGTCTCCGCTTTTTCGGGTCTTGGAACATGATCCGATCTTCGAAAAGTAGTGCTATGATGCTTCCATCCCTCTTTCTCCTAAGGAGAAAGACGGGTACCCGTCCCTCGACGAGAAGTTTTTAGGAGACCTGTTACTCTGCTACTCTTCACTGGTTAGAGATTTAACTTCATGGGTGACAGCCAGGAAAAATCCTCTCATCAACGGGATGGACACAAAGAGATTGTTTGTAACAGCTATACCGAGCGAGAAGTCTAAGAGAGAGTGTAGGGGGTGCTGGTCGACACCTAACTAGTTCATGCCTGCCGACAAGGCTAATTCGAAACCTAATAATAGTATCCCACTTTTTACCAATTTGAGCACATATGATTTTTTAATAGCTGAAAATAATATATAAGAGACAGAGGAAATAGAATAGCCATTCCACATGGTCATATATTACTTTTCTCTCTCTTCCTTCCTGGGTTTCTTGAGAGCTTTTCTTCTCTCAAATTTGCAAGCCCTCTATTGCCATTAAAGCGTACCCATCTACAAATGCCAAGAAAGCAACAACCTGGAATATGCATTAGTGTTGCTTCCGTCCTTGTCAGTGCTGTAGAGGGTCTTGTTGAAGTTACCCATTGGAGCTAAGTTTTGCTTCCATTTTTGTCAGCGTTTGCCCACCAAGGTGCTGTGATAGGTTTACCAAGGTCGGATAATTGGTTCTAGAAAGCTGGCCTATCTGAAGTCTTTGGAGGCCTATAGACAATTGTTAATCACATTTTAGGTTCAAGGGGGGAAAGATAAATTAGAATTTATTCATCGAGAGAGTTGTTGACATAAAGATCTAAATATTCGACTCAAAAAAAAAAAAAAAAAAAAAAAAAAAAAAAAAAAAGGGCTGCCATCTAGGTCCACAGGGTCAACCACATGGACATTCTGGAGAGATAAGGATGAAGTAATTCCCTACAACTTATTTATTGGTGATTTTATTACGGTAACAGTATGCAAAAATAGAAACGAAACTAGTATGGTATGATATCGGTATTATGGATCAAACTAATTGGTACGTATCGAATATTAAATATATTCCGGTATAAATTTATATAGATTTTTCACTTATACACTAAAATTTATATGAAACTGTATATATACAAGGTAGAAATTGTATATATACCGAATAAAAATCATATATGTTATTGAATATAAATCGTCCGAATCAATATGGTAATAAACCGAGTGAAACAAGAAGTCTTTTCGTCTCTTGGTAACGTGTCGAATGCACCAATTTAATTAAATATTTTTTTACTGACCTGATTAATAAACTGTAAATAGGATAAGCAAGGGTCGATCCCACAGAGAATGAATTGATTAAAATTTATATTCTAGTCAAACTAAATATACCAATTAATGCTAAGTAAACACAATAACGAAGGAGAGTTTTGGTTATTTGAATCAAATTGAAAGTAAACAGACATAATTTAAATAGGAAGATAATTAGATGAGAATATTCAGTCCTTGGTTCAATATCCACCCACACATGCAATGAGTAAAATTAATTGCAATGTTAATCTCTTCCTTCCAATCAGAATTAAAGATCCTAGATAATAATAAACTCTGTTACCCGAGTTTTTCCTTAAGTACCTCAATTGAAACAAGCTCTTCAGAGAGATCTAACCATTGAACAACACTGAATAATCTCTTAATATTTAATTCAATGACAGCATTAAGAAGGTGAAAAATAGATCAATCTAAGCAACAATCACACATAAACAGGGATTATTTAACTTAAGTTATATTATTCACAATGATGAGACGAAAACTTGGACATAATTATCTAGCACTATTTGCTATTTGTGATTAGAATCAAGACGATTACGTATCACAAATTCTAGATCTAACATATAATATTAATCTAACCAATTCAGCAAGCCATTATTGAATTATTCAGACAAATATCATAATTAAAGAGAAAAGAATAACATAAGCAATTCCAATAAAAGAGAGAAGAAGAACAACGTTACTGAATAAAGATTACACTATTAACATGAGTTTGGGCTTCAAAATCCCCTTGAACTGAATGAGAAAATTAGCTAGACATTACAATCCTTTCAGAGATAGAAAAATTTTCAGCAAGAGAGAGAGAGAGAGAGAGAGATCTTTTATCTTAACACTAATGCTCTATATATAAAACTTGACAATCCTTTGTGACTTATAACTCCTTTGTGTAGGATTCCTTCTTCATGTAGGAGTTTTTCTCTATTTAGAATTTTGAAAATTAGCTAGACATTACAATCCTTTCAAAGATAGAGAGAGAGAGAGAGAGAGAGAGAGAGAGAGAGAGAGAGAGAGAGAGATCTTTTATCTTAACACTAATGCTCTATATATAAAACATGACAATCATTTGTGACTTATAACTCCTTTGTGTAGGATTCCTTCTTCATGTAAGAGTTCTTCTCTATTTAGAATTCTGAAATTGTAGAGTTTTCTTTTCTTATTTGGAATCTTCTATTGTAAGTTTAGGTTTTCTAATTTGATTAGGAGAATCTTTATGGAATTTACATCCGCCGTTGAATGCTTTAATCAGATCAGACGGCTGCTCCAATTTGGATTCAGATCAGATTTTTGTGTCAGACTTTGAGGTAACTTTTGGAGGCCCAAACAAACTCAGATTTTTCTTCGTAATACCATTCCGAAAAGGTTGAGACGTCCTCTACAATTTTATTGAAGACAACTTTTCAATTATGAAACTCCTTCCAAGTCAAAAATCTACATGAAACTCAGAACATCAATATTAAGGATGCTGAAATTTTCTTATCTTTTAACAATTAATTCACAATGTCTATAAAACATGTCAAATTAATAAAATTCATTCTATTCAATTCAGTAAGGCATAAAACACATTAAAAAGCATAGTACCAAGGGAATAAAAATATAAAAATCACACACTTATCAAATACCCCCACACTTAGCTTTTGCACATCTTCGGACAAAGAAAGATATAAAAATAAAACCCTAACTCACTTTCGTAGGAATCACGATTGCACTTTGCACGTGCAACAAGCCTTTAAACCCCTAGGTCACCCCTAGTGGACAAGTTGTGTCTCGTGAGTGTTTTCAGAGAATAAACACATAAAATTCATATAAAAATTCTAAACTTTAACTTTATTATTTAAGAAAAGAACATACACAAATCCTGAGGCAGAATGCCCTGTCTAGTTCCAAGAATATAAATTCTTCTTTTTATTTTTTATTTTTTATTATTTTTATTTTTATAACAATAAGATCTCAACTTTAATCAAAGGCTTAAATGCCAACTAGCTCCATAAGAAGTTCCTATCTTTCGGTCAGGTAAAATGTATTTTCTAACTTAATTTCCACCTCAAGATATAAACTAGGTATTATCCTCACATAGGTTTTTATTACTTTGCATGTGATGGGGTCCTAAGTCTCTCTTTCCTTCTATTTTTGTGTCAAAACCATAGTAAGAATGTATGACTTTACTAAATCAATATTAAAAATGTTAAAATTTTTCATGAAAACTACTCTCAAAGCACATTAACACTAAAAGAAACTAAAAATAAAAACACGACAATAAATAAGTCTAAAAAAATAAATAAATAAAGCTAAGTAAAACATAAAACTCTAAATAAAACTAAATTTCCTATGAAAGATCCTAATTTCTCTCCCCCCACACTTAACTCTAACATTGTCCTCAATGAAAAAATAAGAATGCAAAAGAAAGCAATTAATAGAGAGAAGAAAGACAAATATTTTTTTCTTGGGTTTCCTCACAAGCCGCGCATTTGTTTAACGTCGTTAGCCCGACTAGCTTTGTCCATCACTCCTCATAAGTAGGATATGCTAGTCTCACTTCTTCAATATTATCTATTTGAAAACCATCAAAGTAAGGTTTAAGTCTGTAACCATTCACCTTAAACATCTTGTTTGTTTTCAAGTTCTTTATTTCCACTGCACCATGATGAAAAACATTAGTCACAACAAAAGGGTTAATCCATCGAGAACGCAATTTACTTGGAAATAGCTTTAACCGTGATTAAAAGAAAAGAACTTTCTGGCCAACAATAAAATTCTTTCTAGAAATCATCTTGTCGTGAAAGGCCTTGGTTTTTGCTTTGTAAATGTTGGAGTTCTCGTAGGCATTATTCATCAACTCCTCAAGTTCTTGCAATTGTAACTTCCTTTGAACACCAACATCAGTCATATTCATATTGCAATACTTGACTGCCCAATATGCTTTGTGTTCTAATTCCACTGGGAGATGACACGACAAATCGAAAACCAATCTGTATGGGGACATTCCAATGGGAGTTTTGTAAGCAGTCTTATAAGCCCATATGGCATCGTCGAGTCACAAACTCCAATCTTTCCTATTAGGATTTACTGTCTTTTCTAAGATAGACTTTACCTCTTTATTGGACACTTCAGCTTGGCCATTGGTCTATGGATGATAAAAGGTGGAGACTTTATGTACAACATGGTATTTCCTAAACAGTGCTTCTATCGTCTTATTACAAAAATGAGTGCCTTTGTCACTAATTATGCTCTTCGGCATTCCAAACCTGGCAAAAATATTAGTCTTGACAAAATCTGCAATAACTTTGGAATCGTCAGTTCTGGTGGCTTTAGCTTCCACCCATTTAGAAACATAATTCACAATTAAAAGGATGTAAAGATTACCGAATGAAGAAGGAAATGGACCCATAAAATCAATGCCCCATACATAAAAAATTTCAACAATTAAAATGGAAGTTTGAGGCATTTGATTCCGATGAGAGATATTACCTGTCCTTTGGCAATTATCGCATGACTTACAAAATGTGTAGGCATCCTTGAATAATGAAAGCCAGTAGAAACCACTTTTTAGCACCTTGAGGGCAGTCCTTTTTGATCCAAAATGTCCTCCACATGCATAAGTATGACAGAATGTTAGAATCTGAGCAAATTTTGTTTCAGATACGCACCTTCTTATGACTTGATCAGCACAATGCTTCCTAAGTAAGGGTCATCCCAAACATAATATTTGGCATCACTCTTAATCTTATCCCTCTGAGCTCTAGTCGAATCAGGAGGTAATACTTTAGCTACTAAATAATTTACAATATTTGCATACCATACATGGTGCTACTATGTTAAGGTTAAATAATTGTTCATCAGAAAAAGTTTCATTCAAGGAAAGTTCATTCTCAAGAACTAAACGGCTAAGGTGGTATGCAAATACATTGTTGGCTCCTTTCTTATCTTTAATTTCCAAGTCAAATTCCTGAAGAAGGAGGATCTACCTTATCAGCCTTTGTTTTGCTTCTTTCTTTGTGAGTAGGTACCTAAGAGATGCATGATCCGAAAAAATAATAACTTTAGCACCTAACAGGTACGATCGAAATTTTTCTAAAGATAACAGATAAAAGTTCTTTTTCTATGGTGGAATAATTGAGTTGAGCTCCATTTAAGGTTCTGGAGGCATAACAATTGACATGGGCTGCTTTGCCAACTCGTTGACCCAAGACAGCTTCTATTGCATAGTTGTTGGCATCACACATGATTTCAAATGGTAAGTCCTAGTTTGGTGGTTGTATCACTGGGGCAGTTGTCAAAAGTTCCTTTAATTTGTCAAACGCTGCTCTACATTTTTCATCAAACTCAAAATCCACCTCTTTCTGTTACAATTTACATAAAGGTAATGCTATCTTTGAAAAATCCTTAATGAATCTTTGATAGAACCCTGCATGACCAAGAAAAGATCGAACTTCCCGCACATTGGCGGGGTAAGGTAAAAGTGAAATCAGATCTATCTTAGACTTGTCAACTTCTATTCCTTTGGATGAAATGATATGCCCTAAAACAATTCCTTGTTCAACCATAAAATGACACTTTTCCCAGTTAAGCACAAGATTAGTTTCTTTGCATCTGTTCAGAATCATAGTAAGGTTATCTAAATAATTATCAAATGAGTCTCCATAGACACTGAAATCGTTCATAAATACCTCTATGCTTGACTCAATAAAGTCTGAAAAGATACTCATCATACATCGTTGAAATGTGACTGGAGCATTGCAAAGACCAAAAGACATTCTTCGGTATGCAAAGGTACCAAACGGACAGGTAAAAGTAGTCTTCTCTTGATCCTCTAGTGCTATCACAATCTGGTTATAACCTGAAAATCCATCTAGAAAACAATAATAAGCATGACCAGCTAACCGTTCAAGCATTTGATCAATAAAAGGGAGTGGGAAGTGGTCTTTTCGAGTTGTTAAATTCAACTTTCTATAATCAATACAAACACACCATCCAGTTTGGATCCGTGTAGGAACCAATTCATTGTCCTGATTTGTTACTACTATAACACCTGACTTCTTAGGAGCCATTTGCACTGGACTTACCCACTAACTGTCTGAGATAAGATAAATTACCCCTACATCTAAAAGTTTTAGAATTTCTTTTTTTCACGACTTCCATCATTGGGGTATTTAACCTACGCTGAGCTTCTCTTGTTGGTTTGGCACCTTCTTCAAGAAGAATTTGGTGCATACACATGGAAGGACTTATTCCCTTAATATCAGCTATGGTCTAGCCAATGGCTTCTTTATGTTCTCGCAGTGTACAAACTAGCTTCTCTTCTTGAATAGGAGTTAAACTCTTTGCAATTATTATCGGTAATGTTTCTTCGTTCCTAGGTATCCATACTTTAAATGGACTGGCAATGGCTTCAATTCCAAGGTAGGAACCTGTAAAACAGATGGTAATAATTTTTTATGAGACTCATGTAGCTTTATAAAAGAAACTCTACATTTTTCTGGAATTGTTTCAATGAGTTTAGATCTGCTATTGTCTCCTTCAGTTTTTCACTGATTTTTATCTCATCATTCTCCTCCAACTGTAATTCTGAGGTAATTGCAACCTCCAAATCAGTCCTATTATTTAACTCAAACACTTCCTGTACTATAAAATCAACAGTATTAATAGCAAAGAGTCCATAAAGGTCATTAAGGTGTTTCATGGGTTCAAAAATATTAAAATGAATTACTTCACCATCAAATTCCATTGTGAGGGTACCATCATGAATGTCTATCCTTGTTCGAGCTGTATTCAAGAATGGTCTTCCCAATAAGATAGGTACAGGATTAGGTGAGACATCATCTTCTATGTCTAGAATGTAAAAATCAGCTGAAAACACTAGCTCATTTACCTACACAAGAACATCATCAACTACCCCCTCAGGGTACGCATTAGTACGATCAGCCAATTGGATAATGACATCGATTTCTTTCAAAGGGCCTAGATTTAATGAAGCATAAATGGATTATGACATTACATTAATAAATGCTCCTAAATCTAGCATAACTCTTTCAATTCTGGTATTACCTATTTTACGGGGAATGGTGAACATACTTGGGTCTTTACACTTGGGAGGACATTTTTTTTGGAGGATTGCTGAGACATTCTCTCCCATACTTAATATTTCATTACCATCCAGTTTCCTTTTGTTAGTGCATAACTCTTTAAGAAATTTTGCATACCTAGGTACCTGTTTGATTGCATCCAACGAGGGTATATTTTACGACGATGTTAGTAGACAAGACTTGAGTAGAGATAGAGCTAGAGTCTAGTGACGAGGTCGAAGACCATCATGCCATGTCCTCCCCCTGATGCTCGACTCGCATCCAACACACCAACTGTCACACCCCAATTCTGGCTGAACCAGAACTGTGAGTGATCCATCACTGAACCAACGGTTCACACCAGGATCTCAATAAGACTGTATCCACTCATACAAACCATTGCACATAACAAATCCAACTGAAAATAAATAAAAATAAACCAAATAAACAAATCCTACAGGTACACGCAGAAAGGGCACTCGCATGAAGCGTCATGCTCATCCTCTCCTGCTTGCACATCCAAAGCAGCCACGCCTCCGTACACTGGAGCGTTCATATAATCCTCCACCGAATAACCTGCATCAACATCTAAAAATAGTGTATACACAAGGGTGAGCTCACAACTTAGCTCAGTAAGACAATCAGACAATGCAACAAACATATACATGAGTAACATTCACATTATGGTCTGGTTTTAAGTTTGCAATGTGCTATAGAAAGGATTGGCGGCCACCGCACCTCTATACACGAGTGTGTGAAGCCGCCTAATAGATTAAACACCACTGTCGTCTTACATGCACCCACCATGGAATAGAGATAGAGCTAAAGCATCCAGATCAAACACCGCCAACACTTCCCCTGATGCCCTACCCATACCAACACGTAAGTCCCTATTGGTGAGGGCTTGCAAACTGGGCTCGCAACTAACCAATCCTATATGTCATCACAGTAGGCCCTATCCCAGCACAGCTCCCTACGACATAGAGATAGAGCTAGAGTCTAGTGGCCAGGTCGAAGACCACAGTGCCACTTCCTCCCCCTGATACCCTACCCGCACCAAGCATGCTAAGATAGAAACGATACGAAAATGTGCTAGTGTGAGGAATGATCCCAGACCCCAGGCCCTTCCCATTCCACACACTAACGAAAACAATCACATGTCTAACAATCACATCCTAGCATAGTGAGTATGCATGAACAATATAATAACTGAAAGTAAAGATGACATGCGAGTATGCACAAACACCATTCCATAGAATCATAATTATTAACAACGTTTTACTGTTATTAAATTACTAGGGTTTAGGTCCGATCCCCTTACCTGACGCTTGATTGCTAACTTGCTCCGCTTCACAGAATCCAAACTCGCTATCACAAGGTCATACACGATGTTAGGGTTGTGTTAGAATAATTTTCTTAGGGTTAATGTTGGTCAGAAAATCAACTGGATCAAAAACAATCCTCACAGAGCATATCGATTGCAGTACCGGTCGTGGCACTGTGGGGAAAGGTGCGACCGGTATGGTCGACCGGTCCCCACAGACCAGTCCCCGGGAGGTACCGGTTGCAGTACCAGTTGTGTAAGACCCGTATCGAACTAACCGGTCTTACCACCTTGTACCAGGTCTACCTATCATGGTCGAGCCAAATGGACTAAGTGCGTGAAGGAAATAGTGAGACCAGGTATTAAACTGACCCAAAAATAGTAAAATAGGGGGCAGGGTCGCATACCCAAATAGGCAGGGTCGGACCCCCCTCATTAGGGAGTCAGACCCCTGAAATTTTGACCAGGGGTGGGACAATTTAGACCTAAGGGTCGATGGGATCTCCAACCCCCTCATTGACCCCCTCATTGCCGACAGAAACCATAAATAGAAAACTTTCCAAATTTCAAGGGGATTCTTTCCTAATCTCAATGGGACTTATTTTGGGAGGTTCTCCTCTATAAATAGGACGTCCCTTAGCCTCTTTCACTCCTTTTGAAACCCTAATTGAAAGTGAGAGAAAGAGAAGAGAAGGAAAAGAGAAGGAAAGTTGGAGAAGAAGACTAAAGAGAAGAATTCAGAGAAACCTCTGAATCTCAGCAAACCTAAGGTATGGGTATGCTTCCATTAATAATTTAATACCTTAGAATAGTTCATGAAGAGGGTATGATCTAGGAGAAACCCAAATCTTCAATCATCCATCCATGGGAAGATTTCAATGAAATCCATGGAGAGAATCATGGTAGGCAAAGTAAGGAAGTAACCTAGAGTTTTAAGCCATAGAACAAGCATAGAATGGACTGTGGAAGTAAGCCATAGGATCCAAACTGGAAAGATTAGACTGTAGAATGAAAAGGTCGACTCAAACCACGCGGGTCGCATGTGGGTCGATTGGATATCGACCCTACCAGACTACAGGATCGACCCCCAGCTTTCGGGAAGTTCAGGGAAGCGGAGGTCGCACCCAGGGTCAATGGAACATCCGACCCTGGCATCAACCCTACACCCTGGGGTCGCAGAAAACTGCTACCCTACCTGCGACCCTCGCTTAATAGCAAGCCTAAAATTATTGGAATGAATTCTAATTAAAATCTATCGACTTGTTAGGTTTTCCTATTGATATAAAAGTGATTCTTAAAGCTTGAAAGAGGATCTACACTCAAGCAAAGGTGAGGGAACAAGACCTAAACTAATTGGCTAATAATAAACTGTTTTTATTTTCTTGAGTCCAATGCCATGACTAATCCTATGCGTGTATGCTTGTAATGTGCATTCAACATGTCATCCAATATTCCTACTATTAATGTTCATGCATATTTAATTCTATTTTATTTATAACATGATGATGATGATGATGATGCTAGGAATAGACATGTGAATGTATGTGTGTGGTTAGTGTGCTTGATGCGAGTGGAGCATCAGGGGGGACGTGACATTGTGGTTCAGCCTGCTCACTAGACTCTAGCTCTATCTTTACTCAAGTCTTGTCCACTGACATCATTGTATCGCCATTACCTTAGCAGAACTATTACGTCGTAGGGTATCAGGGGAGGTGGTCTCGGACCGTGTAGTCTTCGACTCTGCCGGGGGGCCTTAGCTCTATCTCTATGGACGTATTGAGGGATGTTGGGGTGAGGCCTTGGGTACGTTGTTTGACATTAGGATTGGTTAGTTGCAAGCCCAGTTTGCAAGCCCTCGCCAGTAGGGGCTTACGTGTTGGTATGGGTAGAGTATCAGGGGAAGTGTGATGCGGTGTGGTCCTAAGCACTTTAGCTCTAACTCTATTCCATAGTGGGTGCATGTGGGACGATAATAAACGTTAACCTTTGGGCGGCTTCACACACTCGTGTATAGAGGTGAGGCGGCCACCGAACCTTTCTATAGTACATTGCAAACTTATATATCAGACCACAGATATGAATTGAATACATGCATATGTTTGTTGCATTGTTTTGTTTGCTCACTGAGCCGTGATGTATGCTCACCCTTTCGACGTCGAATATTTTTAGTTGATGATGCAGGTACCACTGTGGAAGATTATATGAATGCTTCTGTGTACGGACAGTGGCTGCAACAGAGGCTGAAGACATAGTGGAGACGCATGACTCCTCATGCGAGTGTAACTCATGCATTTTCGATTAGATTTTTATTTGAACTATTAAAGAAATGTAATTGATATTTTATTTATTTATATCTCGATTGATACAATATAATTTGATATTTTATTTATGATTATCACAGTTAGATTCCTCAGTTCATTTAATATTAAGACTTCCGCTATTGTGTATTTATTCTGATTATGGTTGTGGATGTGTATGATTTAGTTTACAAGGACACAACCTATTAGAGATCCTGGTTGAACCGTTGGTTTATTAGTGGTTCATCACACCGTTCTGAATGGTACGAAATTGGGGTGTGACAGGTCGCATAGGGTGCAACCGGTATGGTCAACCGGTATGTCTCCGGAAGACCATACGCTTGGTTCTCGCCTTACGTCGGTCACCCTCTATTGATCCTAGGGTTTTTCCTACACATCCTAGGTCTGAGCACTGAGTTAGAGTTATTTCCAATTCCATTCAAGTCCTAGCCTCGATGTTCGACTTATAACTTGAATCTAGGGTTTACGACTAATTTAGGGTTTGACGGCAAACAGGGTTTAGATCAATACCTGCTTTGCATGGTATTGATCCAATTATAACTAACCATCCTAGAATACTTAATGTAGAGGAAGGTTTAAGCACTTACCGTTGACTCGCGGTAATGTGTTCTTCGTCGAACGGTAATGGCGGCTCTTCCCTCTCCTTCCTAGCTTCTTCTCCTTCTTCAACCTCTTTCTCCTTTCTAGGATTTGTGAGGATCAATGGAAGAGGTTTTAGGAGGTTTAAGGGTCCTTATATAGACTAGGGTTAGGTTTAGGAAGCCTCCTAACATTAGAAAAGTCCTTCGGTTTAAAATTTGGAAAGTAGGACCCGCAGAGATCCGTTTTCGGATCCATGCTGCGCAGGCTATACCGGTCGACCATCGACCGGTACCATAGACCGGTACCATCGACCGGTATGAAGTTTTTCATACTTGAATTGGTCTGATTGGTCCGATTTCATATCTGGTTGTCATCCGCTCGTCCCGTCTGGTCCAGTGATGATTGGAAGACCTGTTACGACATGAAACAAGGTTTAGATCGGGTTCATGGAGTGCGTGTCTTACAACTCCCCCACCCTTAAAAGAAATTTCATCCCCGAAATTTGCATGTAGGTTTCACACCAACCACACATGTCACACCCCAAATTCTGAACCAACCAGAATGGTGTGAGTGAACCGTCATTGAACCAACGGTCCACACTAGGATCTCAATAAGACCGTATCCACTCATACAAACCATCGCACATAACCACAATCAGAATATAATAAATACAGCGGAAGTCTTTAAATAAATGAACTGAGTATTCTATTGATAAATTTAAATAAGTATTCAATTATCCAATTTCCAAACATAATTAAATATCTTTACATCGCTTTAATAAAATAACTGAAACAAAATAAAATAAAATCAAAGGTACACGCAGAAAGGGCACTCGCATGAAGCGTCATGCTCATCCTCTCCTGCCTGCACGTCCAGAGCGGAAACACCTCCATACGCCGGAGTGTTCATATAATCGTCCACCGTGTAACCTGCATCAACATTTAAAAACAATGTATATACAAAGGGCGAGCTCACAACTTAGCTCAATAAGATAATCAAACAGTGTATCAATATTATATGCATGAGTAACAATAATTTTATGCTGTGGTCTGATTTAAGTTTGCAATGTGCTATAGAAAGGTTCAGAGGCTGCCTCACCGTTATAACGAGTGTGTGGAATCGCACAGCAGATCACACCACCACCGACCCACATGCACCCATCATGGAATAGAGATAGAGCAAAGGCATCCACTACCTCCCCTGATACTCCACCCATACAAATACATAAGCCCCTACTGGCTAGGGCTTGCAAACTGGGCTCGCAACTAACCAATCCTATATGTCATCACTGTAGGCTCCATCCCAGTACAGCTCCCTACGGCATAGAGATAGAGCTAGAGCGTGGGGGCCAGGCCGGAGACCACAGTGCCACGACCTCCCCCTGTTACCCTACCCGCACCAAGCATACTAAGACAGAACAATACGCAAGTCTATCCCAACATCACTCCCTATGGCATAAAGATAGAGCTAGAGCGTGGTGGCCAGGCCGGAGACCACAGTGCCACAACCTCCCCTTGATACCCTACTCGCATCAAGTATGCTAAGATAGAATACTACAAAAAGGTGCCAGTGTGAGGAATGATCTCAGACCCCAGACCTTTCCATTCCACACACCAACGAAAACAATCACATGTCTAGCAATCACATCCTAGCATAGCGAGTATGCATGAACAATAATAATAGCTAAAAGTAAAGGATGACATGCAATATGCACAAACACCAATCCACATATTCATTGTTATTTATAACAGTTTACTGTCCATTAATTATTAGGGTTTAGGTCCGATTCCCTTACCTGACGCTCGTTTGATAGCTTGCTCCACGTCGTAAGATCCAAACGTGCTATTACAAAGTCCTATACAATATCAAAGTTTAATTAGAATAGGTTTACGTTGGTTGAAAAACCAACGAGGTTACAAAAATACACTCACAGAGTTGACCAGTCATAGTACCGATCGCGGCACTGTGGGGAAACCTTCGACCGGTATGGTCAGCCGGTCCCCACAGACCAGCCTCGGAAGGTACCGATCGCAACATACCGGTCACACAGGGTGCAACCGGTATAGTCGACCGATATGTCTCCGAAAGACTATACGCCCGATCCTTGACTTCCGTCGGTCACTCTCTATTGATTCCAGGGTTCCTTCTACCCATTCTAGGTCTGAGCATTGAGTTAGAGTTGTTTCCAACTCCATTCAAGTCCTAGTTTTGATGGTATTCATCCTAGAACTCGAATCTAGGGTTTAAAGATTAATTTAGGGTTTGACGGCAAAGTAGGGTTTAGGTCAATACCTGCTTTGCATGGTATTGATCCAAACAACCCATCCATCATAGAGTCATAATGTGAGAGGAAGGGTTTAAACACTTACCGTCGACTGGCGTAAGGTGTGCGTCGTTGAACGGCAACGACGGCTCTTCCTTCTCCTTCCTAGCTCCTTCTCCTTCTCCAATCTCCTTATCCTCTGTAGGGTTTGTGAGGATTAATGGAAGAAATTCTAAGAGGCTTAAAGGGGTTTAAATAGACTAGGAATTAGGTTTAGGAAGCCTCTTAGGATTAGGAAAGTCTTACGATTCAGAATTAGGAAAGTGGGACCCGTAGAGATCTAATTCTGGATCTTGGTAGTCTACTGCGCAGACCATACCGGTCGACCGGTACCATAGACCGGTACCATTGACCGGTATGAATGAAATTCATACTTAAGTTGGTCTGTTTGGTCCAATTTCATACTTGATTGTCATCCGTTCGTCCCGTCTGACCCGGTGATGATCGGAAGACCTGTTACGACATGAAATCAAGGTTTAGATCGGGTTCACGGAGTGCGTGTCTTACAACTCCCCACCCTTAAAAGAAATTTCGTCCCTGAAATTTGCATGTAGGTCTCACAACTCCCCCACCCTTAAAAGAAATTTTGGTATCAAAATTTGAACGTACCTTGATCGTCGAAAAGGTTAGGGTACTCCTTTCTCATCGCGCTCTCCTCCTCCCAAGTAATTTCTTCCACATCTTGGCTTTTCCAATGCACCTTCACATAATGGATATCCTTGCTTCGAATTTGCTGTGCCTTTCGGCTTGAGAGCATCCCAGGCACCACTTCAAATGTTAAGTCCTCTCTCAAGTTTGGTGGGTCTGCTGCCAAGTTGTGTGATGGATCCCTGACATACTTCTTCAATAAAGATACATGGAACACGTCATGAACGCTTGACATGGATGGTGGTAGGGCCAGTTAATATGCCACATTACCACGTTTGGTCAATATCTCGTATGGTCCCACGTACCTAGGGCATAGCTTCCCCTTCTTACCAAACCGTTTCAGACCTCGCACAGGTGATATCTTCAAGAATACCTTGTCACCTACTGCAAACTCCAGATCTCGACGTCGATTATCTGCATAGTGCTTCTGTCAAACTTGAGTTGTCTTCACTCTTTCCTTAATTTGATCAATCACTCGATAAGTTTCTTCAATGAACTCCGGTCCTACAATTCTTCTTTCTCCCACCTCATTCCATAATAGAGGTGTACGATATTTCTTCCCATAGAGTGCTTCATATGGAGCCATCTGAATTGTAGCCTGGTAGCTATTGTTATAAGCGAACTCGATGAGCGATAGCTTCTCATCCCAAGCTCCTTTGAAATCTAGGGCACAAGCTCGGAGCATATCTTCTAAAATTTGAATAGTTCGTTCTGACTGCCCGTCCGTCTGAGGATGAAAAGCTGTACTAAATTTCAACTTTATTCCCATAGCTTTCTGTAATCCTTCCCAGAACTTTGATGTAAAATGGGGATCTCTATCAGATACTATACTCTCTGGGATGCCATGAAGTCTGACTATATTATCTACATATAGCTTGGCCAACTTCTCCATGGTATACTGAGGTCTGACCGCAATGAATCGAGCCGTCTTGGTAAGTCGATCGACTATAACTCAAACTGCATCCACCCACCTTGGTATCAAGGGTAGGCCAGTGACGAAATCCATTGTGATACAATCCCACTTCCACGCAAGTTCCGGTAATGGTTGTAGTAAACCTGCAGGTCTCTGCCTTTCCGCTTTAACTTGCTGGCAATTCAGACATTGAATACAAAACGAGCTATATCTGCTTTCATACCCCTCCACCAATATAATCTTCTTAAATCATGGCACATTTTGGTGCCTCCTGGATGTACCAAGTATGGAGTGTAATGAGCTTCTGTCATAACTCGATCTCTGATATTTAAGTTCTCACCGTCAGGTATACATAATCATCTACGATACCTGAGTACCTTGTCTGAATCCAAGGTAAAGTCAGGATTGCTGTTACCCTTCTCTAGATGTTCTTGTACAGTCTTGAGGTGGGGATCCTGTAGGATTACTACTTTGACCTCATCTATGAGATCCGATGAGATCTTCAAGGCTGCGAACATCAATATAAACTTATGAATTAATTCCTGTTCCACTGGATCTCTTGCAGTCTCTATTATATACTCTTCATCATTTTCTGTTGAGCTTGAGGCTGCAGCACATAATGCAGCATTTGTACTTGGTCCTGCCTCAGGTTTCAATGCCCACTTTCTGCTTAAGGCATCAGTCACAACATTGGCCTTACCCGAAAGGTACTAGATGTCACAATCGTAATCTTTTAACAGCTCCAGCCATCTCATCTGTCTCATATTCAGGTCCTTTTGAGTGAAAAGATATGTTAAGGTCTTGTGATCTGACTTAATCTGAAACTTTTCACCGTAAAGGTAGTGTCTCCAAGTCTTGATTGCATGTATTACCGCTGCTAACTCCAAATCATGTGTAGGATAATTCTTCTCATGCTCTTTCAATTGTCTTAATGCGTAGGCAATCACCTGTTCTCCTTGCATCAACACACATCCAAGACCCAATCCTGAGGCATCCGTATATAGGGTAAACGGTAAGCCTGGTGCTGGGATGGTCAAGATAGGTGCAGAGACTAGTCTTGACTTCAAAGTCTGAAAGCATTTCTTGCACTCATCTGACCATATAAACTTCTCTCCCTTCTTGGTTAGTCGTGCAAGTGGAATGGCGATCCTTGAGTAGTCTTCCACGAATCTTCTATAGTAACTAGCCAATCCAAGGAAACTACGAATCTCCGCAACTGATTTTGGTGCTTCCCATCTACTATAGCAGCTATCTTACTTGGATCTACCTTGATACCGTCTTCAGATATTACGTGGCCCAAGAAAGCCACTTCCTTCAGCCAAAATTCATACTTCTTGAACTTGGCATAAAACTTCTCCCTTCTCAGTCATTGTAGGGCTGCTCTCAAATGTGTTGTATGAGCCTCCCTGTCCTTTGAGTAGACCAATATGTCATCGATGAATACGATGACCGAAGTGTCCAACATGTCATGAAACACTTGGTTCATCAGTTCCATGAACGATGCTGGGGCATTGGTCAACCCGAACGACATAACTAGAAACTCATAATGCCCATACCTTGTCCTGAAAGCGGTCTTTGGAATATCTCTGGCCTTGATCTTCAATTGGTGATACCCTGATCTGAGATCAATCTTCGAGAAAACCTTTGCACCCTGTAACTAATTGAACAGATCATCAACCTAGGCAAAGGATATCGATTCTTGATGGTTAACTTGTTCAGCTCTCGGTAGTCAATACATAGCCGAACACTACCGTCCTTCTTCTTGACGAACAATACAGGTGCTCCCCATGGTGATATGCTTGGTCGTATGAAACCCTTATCTAGCAATTCTTGTAATTGGGTGTTCAACTCCTTTAATTCTGTAGGGGCCATCCTGTATGGTGCTTTAGACACTGGTGCCGACCCTGGTATTAGGTCTATCACGAACTCTGTAGCCCTGTCTGGAGGTAGACCTGGGAGATCTTCTGGAAACACATCTGGAAACTCTCATACCACATCTAGATCTTCCATCCTTGGTACCTCTGCAGTTATGTCGACCACAGACACTAAATACCCCACTCCTCCATTCTCTAAGCATCTCTTAGCTTTTAGGGCAGATAGGATCAACTTCTGCTTCCTGGGTAACTTGGTCCCGATGAAGCTAAAATCTTTTCCTTTCTCGTCTTTAAGCACAAGCTTCTTTTCACCACATAATAAGCTGGCTGAATGCTGGCCTAACCAATTCATTCCCAAGATGACGTCAAAGTCTGCCATCTCGAGTTGAACCAGATTAGCTTCTAGATTTTGGCCGTCAATGCTAACTGTACATGGTCCAAAATATTTGTTCAACGCCACTTCGGCTCTTAGTGGGGAGCGAACTATCAAGCTTGGGTTTATATGCTTGACAGGTAATTCCATTCGCTTCCCGAAAGAAATAGAAACAAAGGAGTGTGTGGCCCCAGAGTCAAAGAGTACTCTGGCAGGTATTCCAGCTATATTTACAGTTCTTGAAATTTAATTATCCCTTATTTCTACATGCTCACACACAATAAAAATAGTAAGCTAAATAGGAAGGGATAGAATCATACCAGTGACCACATCCGGTGATGCGACTGCCTCTTCAGTGGTGACTGCAAATACCTTTCCTTGCCGTGGAGGTTGTTTCCTAGGTAGAGTGTAGGTCTTTGCAATGTGACCCAATTGCTGACAGTTGAAACATTTAATGTTCGGGTTTTGTCCAGCGAACTGTGGCAGTGGTGGTGCAGTAATGTTTCTTATAGGCACCATGGTGGACTGAGCTCTGTATGGGCGGAATGGTCTATTATTACCGCCACCTGAAGTCTCAGTAGTCGGTCTCTTCAGTCCCCTGTTCTGAGCAAAGAAACTATCCTTTTGACTTGATTCAATCACTCTGGCAACCTGTACAGCCTCATTGTATACCTTTTTCTCGAGACCCAAGATATGCTCTCTAATGCTTCCACGCAGTCCCATGGTGAACCTACGGGTCTTGGTTTCTTCTTCTTGCATGCTTACCGGTGCAAAGAAAAATAGCTCTTCGTAACTTTACTGGTAAGCATCCACAGTAGACTGAGACTGCTGTAGGTTGAGGAATTCCTTCTCCATCTGATCTCTAAAGCTCTTTGGAAAATATTTATCGAAGAAAGCTCCCTTGAATATAGCCCAATCGATCTGAGTGTGCTTTGTCTCCAAATATGCCCGTGTAGAATTCCACCAAGCATTTGCATCCTCTTTTAGCATGTGCGTAGCAAACAACACCTTTTCATCCTCAGTACATGTCATCAGACGGAAATTCTTCGCCATCTCAGCAACCCACTGTGCCGGCCACAGTGGTTTCCCTGGCTTCCCTGTGAATGTAGGGGGTTTCAACTTCAAAAACCTATCCACTGCTCGGCTCAGATCGTGCTGCCCCTGTGCATTCATTCCGTACCATGCTGGTGGGTACGGGTAGGCTCCTTGATAGGCAGACGACGATGGAAATTGATGTGGTGGTTGTAGATTCTGTCCTTGGCCCATTGGCCCAGAGCTACCATCTCTTGGCAGTGTGGTGTCATTTCCCCTATGTTCAGGTGTGACCTCTGTGGGGATATATCCTGGTGGCCTGAACATCTTCAGCATCTCATCCAGGAATGTCTTCTGCTGAGCTTCCATCTGGTAAACCAGATTCGTGACAATTGTCTCGGAGTTTGTATGAGGAGGGCCTGGTAAATTTGTGGGTGCCCTGGGAACCTGCCCTTCTCCACTCTCCGGATTCTGGTTTTGCTCTTCAACATATCCAGCTTCCACATTTTCCTCAGTTTGGCGCACCCTAGAGTGGTGACGCTTTCGTGAGCCTCTTCGACCGTTTCCGCCTACCATTTCAGATTAGTCTGTTTGGATCTGAGACAAAGACATAACACATAAGGTACAGTCGAATAATCATAATAGTGTTAGTCTTTAACAATTGCAAAGCGAATAGTCGAAATGGAAACTCAAAATTGAATTTTTAAAAAAAATTTCCAAAATTTTTCGGGTCACATATAGCTAACCGGTCGCAACATACCGGTCGCTATTTAGTAGAGTATGGTGCGACCGGTATGATCGACCGGTCAGCACCATCTCTTGACCGAGAGATAGCGGACGCAGTACCCAGGGGGTACCCATCGACCGGTATGGGCAAAACCGTCGACCGGTATGCCCAAAAACCCCTTAAAATCGTGAAAAAGTGAGTTTTTCTCACTTTTCCTCTTCTTCTTTCTCTCCGGTGGCGATTTCCCTCTGGCTCCTGAGTTGCTACAGCCCGACCGGTGATCCTAGAAGTCATTTTCTTCCGATCAAGACTTAGAATATCGCCTCCAAGTAAGTTCTCTCCTTCCATTCATCATTTTCATATGATTTTTTCATGGTTTTAAGCTTAAAAACTATGGTTTTCATTGATTGGAAGATTCTAACCCTAGGAACTCTTTTCCTTCGGTTTAGAAAGGGTTTTAGGGACCCCTAAGAGCAAAAGCCCTCGATTAATTTGAGGTTCCACTGAAAGGTTTTAGGAAAAAAATCAATTTTTCTAGTTTTGACAAAAAAAATCAAATTTTCTTAAATTTTCTAAATTTCTTGTTCAATTGGTAAATGGTTGGTTTCCATGAAGTGTGTGGGGGTTACGTAAGTCCTCCTCCCTATGTTTTTGGGTGAGTTCGAGGCTTTTTCTTAATTTGCTATCGTTATGCTGCTGAAATTTCGATAATTTTAACAATTTCTCTTTGTTTTTCCTTGTTTTGCAGCTCTAATGGCTCCACACAGAGGTGCTGGCAAGCACTCCTATGGTCTAGGCATGCACCTTCCCCACCCACCTGTACCTCAGCTCGATGAGCATTGGTTTCGATCTGAGGCAGCACAAACCCGCTTCCCTTGGTTTGAAGGGAAGAATATCGAGTCTAGGCGGTGTGCCAATTTGGAGCAATTGCAGCGGTTCGATATGGAAGCTGCTTTTGGCAGGCTTGGTTGGTTGCCAGTCATCACATACACGACGACTACCCGTCCCAACCTCGTCAAACACTTTTATGCCAACCTAGAAATAGATGGGGATGTCGACGACTTCAATCAATGTCGAGCGCTCCGCATCACTAGTTACGTCAAGGGTGTCCCCATCTCTTTCGACACTCACCAGCTTGCTGATCTGCTGGGGATTCCCAACGATGGGGACTTATTCTACTGTGCCCCTAAGATGAAGGGCTTTCTCACTGACGATCTGCGCCAGGAGATCTCAGAGCAACTTCTCAATCCTGGGGCGCCCATGAAGGCTGCTAGTTTGAAGCCCTTGCCTCGAGTTTATAGCCACATCATCCAGCACAACATTGTGCCCCAAAGCGGCCATTATAGTGAGTTAACTCAGCTCACTCAGTACCTGACTTACTGCATTTGCACTGGGGAGCGGGTTTACCTTCCCTATATCATCATCAGAACCATGCATCAGGCTACACTACCTGGTCAGGCCAGTAACCTTCCTTATGG
This sequence comes from Protea cynaroides, assembly GCA_028583415.1. Taxonomy (NCBI): domain Eukaryota; kingdom Viridiplantae; phylum Streptophyta; class Magnoliopsida; order Proteales; family Proteaceae; genus Protea; species Protea cynaroides. The sequence goes on from CM053271.1 coordinate 32,712,152, forward strand.
TCGGCTCATCACCACTCTCCTACTGCGACTACGAGTGAACATGAGGGGCGAGATCGCTATGGAGGACACTATGACCTCTGACATCGACTGGGATGCCATCCTGCAGATGCAGATGGATAACCTGCCGATCAGCGATGAGGATTTGGAGGCTCGCCCTCGCCCACTCAGGGGGGTAGCAGTCGTGGCAGAGGCAGCAGCCAATGCTGCTCATGCAGCAAAGGCAGTGGGTGATGACGAGGGTGGCGATGATCATATGGAGGATGTTCCAGCACCAGCACCACAATCCACATATGCAGCGGGACCATCTCAGCCTCCTCCCGACACGGTGATGGGTATGTTCACGGAGCTCAGGGACGCTCAGCGTAAGATGAGCCATAACTTGGGACACTTGGCTCGCAGCCTCAGAGTCACTCAGGATCAGGTGTACTGGCTTAGGGTCGCCTATGAGCGGGATTATGATATTGTCGACCCTATTCCTCCTAGGCCCCCTACCCCATGATTGTCTCCTTATTTTTCTCTCTCCTTACAGTTTATATAACAGGGTAACTGTCCGACTTGTGGACCGTACCCTGTAGCACTTTTAATCTTATCACTCTTGAATTGTTTTAATAGTAATTTATGATTTTTGGCCTATCTAGAGCATGTGCATTTGTTAATTTCATGTTTAGTATAATATGTTATGCTCTTTCTTATATAGTCTCAAGTATCAAACAATGCTTAAGGTGTGTTCTTATTAAAGCTTTTAATTTTTTCGATCTCAGTTCATCGACTTAGTTAAGTGCAATATGGTCTATTGGACAGAGCCCAAGGACTCTGATACCAAGTTGTCACACCCCAAATTCTGAACCAACCAGAATGGTGTGAGTGAACCGTCATTGAACCAACGGTTCACACCAGGATCTCAATAAGACCATGTCCACTCATACAAACCATCACACATAACCACAATCAGAATATAATAAATACAGCGGAAGTCTTTAAATAAATGAACTCAGTATTCTATTGATAAATTTAAATAAATATTTAATTATCCAATTTCCCAACGTAATTAAATATCTTTACATCGTTTTAATAAAATAACTGAAACAAAATAAAATAAAATAAAAGGTACACGTAGAAAGGGCACTCGCATGAAGCGTCATGCTCGTCCTCTCCTGCCTGTACGTCCAGAGCAGCAACACCTCCATACGTCAGAGCGTTCATATAGTCGTCCATCGTGTAACCTGCATCAACATTTAAAAACAATGTATATATAAAGGGCGAGCTCACAACTTAGCTCAGTAAGACAATCAGACAGTGTATCAATATTATATGCATGAGTAACAATCATTTTATGCTGTGGTCTAGTTTAAGTTTACAATGTGCTATAGAAAGGTTTGGAGGCTGCCTCACCTCTATACACGAGTGTGTGGAATCGCACAGCAGATCACACCACCACCGACCCACATGCACCCATCATGGAATAGAGATAGAGCTAAGGCATCCACTACCTCCCCTGATACTCCATCCATACCAATACATAAGCCCCTACTGGCTAGGGCTTGCAAACTGGACTCGCAACTAACCAATCCTATATGTCATCATTGTAGGCTCCATCCCAGTACAGCTCCCTATGGCATAGAGATAGAGCTAGAGCGTGGTGGCCAGGCCGGAGACCACAGTGCCATGACCTCCCCCTGATACCCTACCCGCACCAAGCATACTAAGACTAAACAATACGCAAGTAGACTCTAACCCAACATCACTCCCTACAGCATAAAGATAGAGCTAGAGCGTGGTGGTCAGGCCGGAGATCACAGTGCCACAACCTCCCCCTGATACCCTACCCGCACCAAGTATGCTAAGATAGAATACTACAAAAATGTGCCAATGTGAGGAATGATCCCAGACCCCAGGCCCTTCCCATTCCACACACCAACAAAAACAATCACATGTCTAGCAATCACATCCTAGCATAGCGAGTATGCATGAACAATAATAATAGCTGAAAGTAAAGGATGACATGCAATATGCACAAACACCAATCCACATATTCATTGTTATTTACAACAGTTTACTGTCCATTAATTATTAGGGTTTAGGTCCGATTTCCTTACCTGACGCTCGTTTGATAGCTTGCTCCACGTCGCAAGATCCAAACGTGCTATTACAAAGTCCTATACAATATCAAGGTTAAATTAGAATAGGTTTACGTTGGTCGGAAAACCAACGAGGTTACAAAATTACACTCACAAAGCTGACCGGTCATAGTATCGATCGCAGCACTGTGGGGAAACCTGCGACCGGTATGGTCAGCCGGTCCCCACAAACTAGCCCCGGAAGGTACCGGTCGCACAGGGTGCAACCGGTATAGTCGACCGGTATGTCTCCGAAAGACTATACGCCCGATCCTCGACTTCCGTCGGTCACTCTCTATTGATTCCAGGGTTCCTCCTACCCATTCTAGGTCTGAGCATTGAGTTAGAGTTGTTTCCAACTCCATTCAAGTTCTAGTTTTGATAATATTCATCCTAGAACTCGAATCTAGGGTTTAACGACTAATTTAGGGTTTGACGGCAAAGTAGGGTTTAGGTCAATACCTGCTTTGCATGGTATTGATCCAAACAACCCATCCATCATAGAGTCATAATGTGAGAGGAAGGGTTTAAACACTTACCGTCGACTGGGGTAAGGTGTGCGTCGTTGAACGGCAACGGCGGCTCTTCCTTCTCCTTCCTAGCTCCTTCTCCTCTCTAGGGTTTGTGAGGATTAATGGAAGGAATTCTAGGAGGCTTAGAGGGGTTTAAATAGGCTAAGAATTAGGTTTAGGAAGCCTCTTAGGAATAGGAAAGTCTTAGGATTTGGAATTAGAAAAGTGGGACCCGCAGAGATCCAATTCTGGATCTTGGTAGTCTACTGCGCAGACCATACCATAGACCGGTACCATCGACTGATATGAATGAAATTCATACTTAAGTTGGTCTGTTTGGTCCGATTTTGTACCTGATTGTCATCCGCTCGTCCCGTCTGACCTAGTGATGATCGGAAGACCTGTTACAACATGAAATCAAGGTTTAGATCGGGTTCACAGAGTGCGGGTCTTACAACACACATACATTCACATGCCTATTCCTAGCATCATCATCATCATCATGTTATAAATAACCGAATTAAATATGCATGAATAGTAATAGCAGGAATATTGGATGACATGTGAGATGCACATTACAAGCATACAAGCATAGAATCAATCATGACATTGGACTCAATAGAAATAAATAGTTTGTTATTATCCAATTAGTTTAGGTCTTGTTCCCTCACCTGTTAGCAATTATCGATGTCCTTCTAAGCCTTGAAATTCTCTTTGAATTGATTTAACAACCTAAAATTTATATGAATTTAAGTTAGGATTCATATGTGACATGTTATAGTAGTCAAAAATCGAAACAGAGCACTGTTAGGTGCCTGATTGGTCCTATGGTCTCATGCTGTATCGACCTTACTGTCTACGGTCGATACCCTACGGTCGCATATGGTGCGACTGTAGCTGCGATCATATGATTTCTAAAATCTTTTCGAATGCCTATGGTCGATCCTCTGGTCATACTGGTCATGCTATGGTCGACCGTAGCTGCGACCTTGAGATTTCTGGTCACAGTTTATTTGAAATTCAAGTTCTTCCTGGGTCAATTCTTCTGTTCTTCAATGGGGTTTATCCTAAGGTCATCCTATGGCCATCATTAGTAATTTCTTATCAACCCTAATCATCAAATTCATTCCTCATGGTTCTCCTTGGGATTTTCTCAAGGAAATCATATAGATCATAATAGGTGGATATGACCTATCCTCCATAGACGTCTTATTCCTTAGAGTTTACATCTCCAGAGATTCATTTCATACCTTTGCCTGTGATAGAGAGTCAATCCCTTCTCAGCAAACTCTTCTCCTTCTCTTCCTTCTCTTCCTTCTCTTTCTTTAGGGTTTACTAATGTTCTAAAAGAGTGAAATAGGACTGAGGGACGTCCTTTATATAGAGAAAAACTCTCCATATAAAGTCCTCTTTCAATTAGGAAAGCAATCCCTTAGTTTAGGAAAATTTTCAAAACTCGGAGTCTGATCTGGGTTCTCACGGTCGATCATACGGTCGCATAAACAGTCGACCGTAAGGTCGAAATCATCGACTGTGGGATTCTGGATTTGAGATTTTTGGTTCCCTTCCTTATGGTCGACCATACCTACCCAGGCATGTGACCTTAGGTATGTTTTTAGTGTTTTTAACTCGATTCTCATACCTGGTTTGTGATCTATCTTCACACGTTCGGTCCACTTGATCCAGGAATGATGGGAAGACCTGGCACAACACGGTTAGACCAAGTTAATGGAGTGCGGGTCTTACAAATTAGATCAGGTTTTTGGCATGTGGGTCTTACAAGTATGGTGAAGAAGGACTCAAGGGACACATCCCACTTCCTGGGGCAGGTAGATTCTTTGGCATGTCCGATGCTAATGGCGGTGGGCCAACGAAGTTCCGCTTCAACCCAAGGAGCTCTGATGACATCTTCTTTGAGTTCTTTGGGTACTCGAGTCCTTTTGTAGGGATGAGAGACATGGGTGGCCGTGGTGGTAGCTCTGCTTTCCCGAGGAGTGTATTTGAGGAAGATATTTTCACTCAGTTTAGGGGCGGAGGTGGTGAATCAATTTTGGCCTTTGCTCCCAATTTTTTACTTCCTTCAAATTGCTCTGGCCAGGTGAGAGCGTCTTTTCTTAGCTCTCATATTCTGACTCCGAGAGTCAAGTTTTAGGCCAATTTTACTTCATGGGAGCTAGAATCAGACCGGATTTACCAAATATGATTCCACTCCCAAATGACTCTTTGGGAGTCGAAATCACGAAGATCCGGGATCCAGAGAGTTATCAAACAGGGCCTAAGTATCTGTTGTTTCATTTCTCTTATTGGATTGACATTATGTACCCAAAACTCTCAACGTGGAAGGCCATCTCACGGCCATCTCACGATAAGGTAGTAAGAAGTCTTCTACCCAAAAAATAGAAAAGAAAAAAAAAGGGCTTAAGAAGTCCAGTCTTTAGAACACTAGTCCCCACCACATTCGAAAAAGATTTTCTGTTGTTGTCTAGTTCCTCCAGTTGTGGTCCAACGGCTAGAGTTCACTTTGAACGCATACCGATGTATTGATATACGCACCCAATGTACTCTAGTTGTTGGATCACAACTGTAATCCTTCCAATGACAGAAGACGATTCAAACCCCACTGCATTGGCGGGATAGAATGTCCTTTACTGTAACTTGAACTCTTTTGATAAATTTTTGAGACAAAAAATTTTATGCACATACAGGGCCATGGTTTCCAAGGTCAGGAATGAAGAGGGAGATGATTGGTATTACCAAATCTGCCACTACCTTACTAGACTAAGGGCCCAATATGCAACCATATATACATGCCTTTGGATAAAAACCTGGTTCAAATTTTAATGCATAATGTTAATGAAAGTTTAATGGATTAAAAAAAAAAACTTTTAAATAGGGAAAGTTTTTGAACATGCCAGCCCCTTATATTGAACGCCAATAATAACCTTTATTATTCCTAGATTTTAATTCAACCCCTCCAAACAGATCCACATCCTCTCCTCCCAGAGGTTTGGGAGGAGAGACGACAACCCTCTTAGATGACCGATATGTGGGGCTTGAGTGAATCTGAGCCTTCCATCTGAAACGACAAGCTGAGCCGACAAGGGGGTGTTGGCTCGGAATCACTCGAGCCCCAAGTGCCAGCCATCTATGGGGATTGCTGCCACTCCTCCCGAACCTCTAGGAGGAGAGGATTTGGATACCCTCTGAATAATCACGGTGAGTGTGAAAAAAAACACTTTTTTTAATTTCCTTTCCAATCCACTTTGCTTTGTAAACAAAGAGCTTAAAATATTCTACCAAACAAAAAAAAAACCTTACAAGATTCAATAGCCATGATGAATGTGAAAAAACCTCCTTTTCTAATTTTCGTTCCACTCTTAGGTGGTGGAACTTATGGAAGAGAACTGATTGGTCTTTGAATCTTTTAAAGTTTAGTCAATTTGGGAATGATACACCATTTGGACCATCAAATAAAGATGGGAATCATGGGATCCCGTCTAAATCTTAAATGACATCATATTAGTGAAGAAAATATCCTCGAAGTAAAGCTTGTCTCAAGTTGAGTTTTCTCTCTAATCAAGATTCAACGGTTAAAATTAATCCACGTATATAAAATCATCAACTTTGAGGTATAACTAAATGTGTTCTTACCAGCCAAGATTTCTATTTTTTTTTTATTTCAACTTATATTTTTCTTTATCTCCAATCGTATTGGTCGTTCATTGGACAGATTGGGATTTGATCAATAGATTTTTTTCTTTTGGAAAAAAGACAGCTACCTCCCTTGTACTATTAACCACCAAAGTTTTCGAAAAAGACAAACGGCCCCAATTTTTGACGGAGTTAAAGTTAAATTTTTCATTGACGATTATACCCCTAATTAGAAGGAAAAAAAAAACCCTAAATCGATTTTTACCGAGCTTCTTTCTTCTCTTCATTGAGTTTCGAGAAGAACCTTCAAACCTTTCTTCATTGCTGAAAACTTCGACTGAATCACCTCACTCATTCTCGGATCCTAGTTTTACAAACCCTATGGGCTTTGAAGCTTAAGAGCCAAATAATCTCACGATTCCACTGTGCCTTGATGCTGTTTTTGATAGTCCATGCATCAATGCTCCAAACGAACAACATTCCCATGAAAACAACCATTATTAGTACTGGGAAACGCAACGGAAACCATGAGCTTGGTCGGAAAACAATTGGATTACAGACAAAAGTCACTCCTTTTACCAGCATCTGTGATACACGAGGAAGAGAACCCATAAAAATAGGGTTTAGGGTTATTTTAGTTGGGGATGAAATGCAATGTGGATTACCCCTCCCATATATGGCATGAATAACAAATTTGTGAATGTCTCTGACAGATAATACAATTGGGTTCCTATTTCTTCTCTCCTTCTTCACTATTTCTTCTCTCATTCATCCCCATTTCTTTTCCCTGTTTTTCTTCCTTTCTTATCTCTTGTTTTCTCTAGAACCCATATCAGTAAGCTCCCGGAGTTGCTAGGTTTTGTGTTGCGGAGAGAAATAGTGTGATTTTTCCTCTTTTCTCTCTCTCTCTCTCTCTCTATATATATATATATATATATATATATATATATATATATATATATATATATATATATATATATATATATATATATATATATATATTTTTTGGCTAAGGGTAGGGCACACTTGGAAAGTGTGGTTAATTTGATCATTAAAACAAAATTGACCTCTCATCGTTAATATCTAATGAAATATTTCTAATGATATGAATTTATTTATATTTTAATAATATTTCTAATGGAGATATTTGCCTTTTTCGTCAACCTATTACGTTATGATAAAAGAGAAGTAGCTATCATTTTTTCTGTTATTTTTTATTCTGCTTTTAAGTTTAGATAACATTTTTAAAATTTTTAAAGTTTATAAAGTTCAAATATTCATGTGACTGATCATTTCCCGTCCGATCAGATGGATCTGTCAACTACTCATGGATCTGTCAACTACTCATCTTTTGTCATTTTCCCAAAAAATACTATTCATCTTTTGTCATTTTCCCAAAAATAATACTCGTCTTTTGTCGGCGACACTGTCAGAACGCCGATGAACAAAAGTTAGCTTGGAAGTATCACACCGAAGTAGACAATCAAACATTCTGTGTCTGAAGTTCTGAACTACTCTGAAGTGAGTGAAAGCGAAAGGGCACGAAAGGAAGGAGAGATAAGCTTATCTTTAATGCGGAAGCTAATGTTTATGATTAAGCTCATTTTCTGGGTAAAAAGGGAAAAAGGTCCTTCTTAGTGAGTCTCTCTTAAATGACATTGTAGCCACTCAAAATGGATTAACATGTATTTTGATGCATTCTCAATGTATCGAAATGTGAAATGTGGGTGAGATCCTCCCTACAAAGGTGCCTCACCTCGGTACAGGATCTCAATCAGTAAAAATGTCTCCTCCCCACGGTTTAGAGTTCGATGCCGGGAAAGCAAATTCCTACATTAAGTGTTGAGGGAGATTTGCTACCCATGGTTTGTAAACAAGGGAAGCAGATCCAATAAAGCCTCTGTTCATGTTCTCTCACTGTTCTACACTTCACTTCTTCCATTTCTCCTTTTCCTTGGCAAAGTTTCTCTCTCTCTCTCTCTCTCTCTCTCTCTCTCTCTCTCTCTTCTTGGATGGTTGATTTATACAAGTAAGGCCAGCAAAAAAGAGATATTTCCTCAGTGACCAAGCTGAATTACCAATGAATTTGATTCCAATGAGTCGACCAGCCCTTTGGTGAGTCTCTCCTTCTCGTCTTTGATAATAATAGTAATGAACAGTGGCATTTTTCAGGGTTCTTTATATGGCCTGATATAGCTTAATTGAGTCAAATTGTAGCAGTTTTGATCTCAATGAAATCGATAGAATTCTTTTCTCAAACAGTTAGTTACACTTTGTTATATTTGTGAGTTTTACCTATTTTAGAATCTCTTTTGATTGTGAAAAACCAACCCTGGTGCTGCATATATTGGATTTTGTTAGTTCCCTGTTAATATGAGCCTGGAAAAGGAAGGAATAATTAATAACTGGGTTATATCATTAGCTGTGTCATTAATAACTGAGAAAAACATCATTAGGTTGGGATATGGTGCTTAAATTAATGAAAAATGGTGACTGAAACCCTGCGGCACCTTTGACCACTGCAAGGTTGATGATACTATCAAGGCTGATTTCATTGTTCCTGAAAACTTATACTATGTTTCGTAGGATGCATAGGCTTCTACCCGTCATAATGGAGTATTTGCCAGAACTTCCAAAGGCGACTCTTGTCATTATTGATTCCCACTTCGATATCCTCGTAACTTCTCTATCCTTTCTGGAATGGACACTCAATGTTTGCCAACCAAACCTCCTCTTACCTACCATAATAAAAAGGTGTGAATCCTCAAATCATAATGCTACCTTTCACTCATGACCTTTTTCCTCCACTCAAATATTAATTATAGTCAAACATAAATGGTGGGGCCTTCACAGCCTGATGGATGATAGACATGGTTGCGATCCTCACTATTCAGTCACTTTTGACCTGTGATCATTGGATTTTCCTAGATTTATATCATGGGTTCAGTTCACAATAGCATGTAGAAGATTTATTTGATTTGTTGGTAATCTGATGTCAATCCAATGGGCTTACAAAAAACTAGTAGAAGCTTGCTTATTACTTCACCTATATGATTATCGAAAAGGCTACTTGTATATGAAGATGAACTCCAGATGTTGTAGTTGAGGCTTTGGGATGAACAAGAAACATCAGGGAATGGTCTCTTTGTCCTATTTTCTGCTTCTGCTGGTCTTCTTCTGCTTTTGGGACTTGTGTCACTTGGCCTCAGACACCATGATTCCAAACCAATCAATCACAGATGGAGAAATGCTTACTTCTTCCGGAGATAAGTTTGTTGTTGGATTCTTCAGTCAAGGTACTTCCAATAATTGCTAT
>CM053271.1:32722247-32740407 GCA_028583415.1 Protea cynaroides
TAGAAGTGGAGAAGAGACTGAGAGGGAAGGTGTTAGAGAGAGTTAGAAAGAGAGAAAGAAAAAAGTATAGAGAAAAAGGGGGAGAGAGAAGGAGAGAGAGAGAGGAGAGAGGGGAGAGAGAGAAAAAGCGAGGGAGAGAGAGAGAGACGATGAAGGAGAAAGAGAAAGAGTGTGAGAGAGGGGTAGAAAGAAAAAGTGAGAGAAGTAGAGGGAGAGAGTGGGCAAGGGAAAGGTAGAAATTGAAGAGAGAGAGAGAAAGAGAGAGAGAGATAGAGTAGAGAGAGAGAGAGAGAGAGAAAGAGTGAGAAAGAGTAGTTGAGAGAGGTTGAGAGAGAAGTAGAAAGAGAGAGAGTGATAAGTGAAAGAGAAAGAGAGAAAAGCAAAAAGAAAAGATGTGAGAGAGAGAGAGAAGTAGATAGAGAGAAAGTGATAAGAGTGAAGTATAGAAAAGAAAGAGAGGGATAAGAGAGAAAGAGAGTAGAAACAGAGAGAGAGAAGAAGAAGTAGAGAGAGGTTGAGGGAAGTAGAAAGAGAGAAATAGGTAGGAGAGATAGAGAGAGAAGTAGAAAGAGGTTGAGTGAGAGAAGTAGAGAGAGAGAGAGAGAAAGAGAGAGGGAGAGAAGTAGGAAGAGAGAGAGATAGAGAAGTAAAAACGAGAGAGAAGTAGAGAGAGAGAGAGAAAGAGATTAGAAAAAGGGATAAAGAGGGAAAAAGGGAGAGGGAGAGATGTAAAGAGAAAGAGGGAGGGAGCAAGAGAGAGAGAAATGAAAGAGAGAGAGAGATGTACAAAGAGAGAAAGGGAGAGAGAAAGAGAGAGAGAGAGAGAGAAGTAGAAGGAGAGCGAGGGAGAGAGAGAAAAAGCAAGAGAGAAGTAGAAGGAGAGAGAGAAGTAGAGAGAAAGGGAGAGAGAGGTAGAGGAAGAGAAAGAGAAAATTAGAAAGAGTGAAAGAAAGGGAGAGAGAGAGAAGTAAGAAGGGAGAGTGATGGAGAGGTAAAACGAGAGAGAAGTAGAGAGAGAGAATGAGATTAGAAAGAGATTAGAGAGAGAGGGAAAAAGGGAGAGAGTGAGAGGGGATAGAGAGAGAGAGAGAAAGAAATGAAAGAGAGAGAGAGAGATGTAGAAAGAGGGAAAGAGAAAGAGAGAGAGGGAGAGTGAGAAAAGTCGAAGGAGAGAGAGGGAGAGAGAGAAAGCGGGAGAGAAGTAGAAGGAGAGGGAGAGAAAGAGGGAGAGCGAGGGTAAAAAGAGAATGGGAGAAAGAGAGAGAGAGGGAGAGAGAGGGGAGAAGTTGAAAGAGAGAGAATGAAAGGGAGAGAGATAAGTAGAGAGAAAGAGAGAGAGAAGTAGAGCGAGAAAGAGAGTGAGGGGTGAGATAGAGAGAGAGAGACGATGAAGGGGAAAGAGAAAGGGAGTGAGAGAGGGTAGAAAGAAAGAGAGAAGTAGAGGGAGAGAGTGGAAAAGGGAATGACAGAAATTGAAAGAGAGAGAGAGAAAAAGAGAGAGAGAGAGGGAAAGAGAGAGAGAGAGCGAGAGAGAGAGAAAGAGTGAGAAAGAGTAGTAGAGAGCGGTTGAGAGATAAGTAGAAAGAGAGAGAGTGATAAGAGAAAGAGAAAGGGAGAAAAGCTAAAAGAAAAGAGAAGAGAGAGAGAGAGTGAAGTAGATAGAGAGAAAGTGATAAGAGAGAAGTATAGAAAAGAAAGAGAGGGATAAGAGAGAGAGATAGTAGAAACAGAGAGAGAGAAAAAGAAGTAGAGAGAGGTTGAGAGAAGTAGAAAGGGAGAAAGAGATAGGAGAGATAGAGAGAGATGTAGAAAGAGGTTGAGTGAGAAGTAGAGAGAGAGAGAGGGAGAGAGAGAAAGAGAAAGGGAGAGGAGCAGAAGAGAGAGAGAGAGAGAAAGAGATTAGAAAAAGAGATAGAGAGGGAAAAAGGGAGAGAGAGAGATGTAAAGTGAAAGAGAGAGATGGAGCAAGAGAGAGAGAAAAAAAGAGAGAGAGAGAGATGTAGAAAGAGAGAAAGAGAGAGAGAAAGAGAGAGAGAGAAGTAGAAGGAGAGTGAGGCAGAGAGAGAGAAAGCAAGAGAGAAGTAGAAGGAGAGAGAGAAGTAGAGAGAAAGGGAGAGAGAGGTAGAGGATGAAAGGGAGAAAATTAGAAAGAGAGAAAGAAAGAGAGAGAGAGAGAGAAAAGTAGGAAGGGTGAGAGATGGAGAAGTAAAATGAGAGAGTAGTGGAGAGAGAGAAAGAGATTAGAAAGAGATTAGAGAGAGACAAAGAGGGAAAAAGGGAGAAAGAGTAAGGGATAGAGAGAGAGAAAGAAATGAAAGAGAGAGAGAGATGTAGAAAGAGAGAAAGAGAAAGAGAGAGAGGGAGAGTGAGAAAAGTAGAAGGAGAGAGAGGGAGAGAGAGAAAGCGGGAGAGAAGTAGAAGGAGAGAGAGAGAAAGAGGCAGAGAGAGGGGTAGAAAGAGAAAGGGAGAAAGAGAGAGAGAGAGGGAGAGAGAGGGAGAAGTAGAATGAGAGAGAATGAATGGGAGAGAGAGAAGTAGAGGGAAAGAGAGAGAGAGAAGTAGAGCAAGAAAGAGAGAGGGTGTGATAGAGAGAGAGAGAGAGAGAAAGAGAGGAAAGTAAGAGGAGAGAGGGGGAGAGAGGGAGGGTTAGGAAGAGAGGGAGGGGTAGGGGTAGAAAGAGAGAGAGAGGAGTGAGAGAGAGAGGGAGAGAGAGAGAGAAGTACAGAGAGAGAGTGCAAAGTTGTAAGAAAGAGAGGGAGAGAAGGAGAGAGGGAAAGAGAGAGGGAGAGAGTGAGAGGGAGAATGGAGAGAGGGGGAGAGAGATAGAGCGAGAGGGAGAGAGAGAGAGAAGATGAAGCAGTGGGAAAAAGACAATGAGAGAGCGGAAAAAGTGGGATGGAGAAGTAGAGGGAGAGAGAGAGAAAGGGAGATTGAAAAGTAGAAAGAGAGAAAGAAGGAGTGAGAGAGAGAGAGGGAGAGAGTGAAAGACAGAAGAAAAAGAGAGAAGGAGAGAGAAAGAGAGAGAGAAAGAGAGAGAAGTAGAAGCGAAGAAGAGATTGAGAGGGAAGGAGAGAGAGAGAGATAGAAAGAGAGAGAGAGAGAGAGAGAGAAGTAAACAAGATAGAGAAGAAGAGAGAAAGATAGATTAAAGTTGAAAAGAGAGAGAGTGTGAATTAGAAAGAGAAAGAGAAAGAGATAGAGAGAGAGAGAGAAGAGAGATAAAGGAGAGATAGGGAGAGAGAAAGGGAGAAGTTGTGAGAGAGAGAAGAAGAAGGAAGGGAGAGAGAAGATGAGGAAACAGTGGGATTTAGAAAGATAGAGTGAGAACTAGGGAAGAGAGAGAAAGTCGAGAAATATAAAGAGAGAAAGAATTAGAGGGAGAGAGAAAAGAGGGAGAGAGAGAGAGAGAGAGGGGAGGGGAGAGAGAGAGAGAAGTTGAGAGAGGGAGAGAGGAAGAGAAGCAAAGAGAGAGAGACGGACAGAGAGCGAAGGAAAGGGAGGGAATGAAAAAGAGAAAGGGGGAGAGAGAGAGAGGGGGGAGAGAGATGCTGCGGTTGAGAAAGAGAGGGAGAAGTAGAGAGAGATGCAGAAAGGGAGAGAGAGAGTTAGAAGTAGAAAGGTAGAGAGGGTAGTAGAGTTAGAAGAGATAGAGAGAGAGAGGGAAGTAAAAAGGGAGACAAAAGTTGAAAGAGAGAAGATAGAGAAACAAAGAAAGTGAAAGAGAGAGAGAGAGAGAGAGAGAGAGAGAGAGAGAGAGAGAGTGATTGAGTGAGTGAGAAATAGAGAGTGAGAAAGAAAGCAGGAGAGAGTGAGAAGTTGAAAGAGAGGGAGAAAGAGAGAGAAAATAAAGAGAGAGAGAGAGAGAAAGAGAGAGAAGAAGAAAACAGAAGAGAGAGAGAGAGAGAGAAGTAGAGAGAGGTTGAGAGAGAGAAGAAAGGGAGAGAAAGAAAGAGATAGAGAAGTAGAGAGAGAAAGGGAGAGAAAGAAAGGGAGAATGGGAGAGAGAGAGAGAAAGAGAAAGAAAGAAGTTGAGAAAGAGAGAGAAAAAGAGAGAGAAGTGGAGATCGAGAGAGAGAAAGAGATTGAGAGTTGTATGAGAGAGAGTGAAAGAGAGAGAGAGTCAGAGAGAGAGAAAAGTAGAAAGTGAGAGAGAGACAAAGATACAGAGCAAAAAGAAAGAGAGAGAAAGAAAGAGAGAATGGGGAGAGAGAGAGAGAGAAAGAGATAGAGAAGTAGAGAAAGAGAGGGAGAGAAAAGTAGAGAGAGAGAAAGAGAGAGAGAGATCTTGAAAGAAATAGATAGAGTAGAAAGGGAGAGAGAGAGATAGAGAAGTAGAGAGATAGAGAGGGAAGTGGAGAGAGGAGAGAGAGAGAGGGAAGTAAAATGAGAGGCAAAAGTAGAAAGGGAAAAGATAGAGAGAGAAAGAGAGAGAAAGAGAAAAGGATATGAGAGAGAGAGTACGAGAGATAGAGAGAATTAGAAAGACTAGAGAGGGAGAGAGAGAAAGAGAGGGTATGAGAGGGAGAATTATAAAGATTAGAGAGAAGGAGAAAGAGAGAGAAAAGTAGGGAGGGAAAAGTAGTAAGAGAGAAGAGAGAAAGAGAGTGAGAGTTGTATGAAAGTGAGTGAAAGAGAGAGAGAGGCAGAAAGAGAGAAAAGTAAAAAGTGAGAGAGACAAAGAGACAGAGAGTGAAAGAAAGAGAGAGAAGTAAAGAGAGAAAGGGAGAGGGAGAGAGAGAAAGGGATAGAGAAGTAGAGAAAGAGAGAGGGAGAAAGCAGAGAGAGAGAGAGAGAGAGATGTCGAAAGAAATAGATAGAGTAGAAAGGGAGAGAGAGAGACAGAGAAGTAGAGAGAGAAAAAGAGATTAGAAATAGAGATCGAGAGAGAGATAGAGAGGGAAAAAGGAAGAGAGAGAGAGAGATGTACAGAAAAAGAGAGATAGGGAGCAAGAGAGACAGAAATGAAAGAGAGAGAGAGAGGGAGATATGTAGAAAGAGAGAAAGAGAAAGAGCGAAAGAGAGAGAGAGAAGTAAATGGAGAGTAAGGGAGAGAGAGAGAGAAAGCAACAGAGAACTAGAAGGAGAGAGGGAAGTTGAGTAAAAGGGAGAGAGAGGTAGAGGAAGAGAGATAAAAGTAGAAAGAGAGAAAGAGAAGAGAGAGAGAGAGAGAGAGAGAGAGAGAGGGAGAGAGAGAAGTAGGAATGGAGAGTGATGGTGAAGTAAAACGAGAGAGAAGTAGAGAAAGAGAAAGAGATTAGAACGAGATTAGAAAAGAGAGACAAGGAGGGAAAAAGGGAGAGAGAGAGGGATAGTGGGAGAGAGAAATAAATGAAAGAGAGAGAGAGAGATGTAGAAGGAGAGAAAGAGAAAGAGGGAGAGGGAGAGTGAGAAAAGTAAAAAGAGAGAGAGGGAGAGAGAGAAAGAGGGAGAGAGAGGGGTAGAAAGAGAAAGGGAGAAAGAGAGAGAGAGAGAGGGAGAAGTAGAAAGAGAGAGAGAATGAAAGGGAGAGAGAGAAGTAGAGAGAAAGAGAGAGAGAAGTAGAGAGAGAAAGAGAGGGAGAGAGGGTGAGACAGACGAGAGAGGGAGAAAGAGAGAAACGTAAGAGGAGAGAGAGGTAGAGGGTCAGGGTTAGGAAGAAAAAGGGAGAAACAGAGAGAGAGAGGGAGAAGTAGAAAGAGAGAGAGAATGAAAGGGAGAGAGAGAAGTAAAGAGAGAGAGAGAGATGTAGAGAGAGAAGTAGAGAGAGAAAGAGAGAAAGGGTGAGATAGAGAGAGAGAGAGAGGGAGAAAGAGAGAAAAGTAAGAGGATAGAGATGGAGAGGAAGGGGTAGGAAGAGAGGGAGGGGGGGGTAGAAAGAGAGAGAGGAGAGAGAGAGGGGAGAGAGAGAGAAGAACAGAAAGAGAGATAGAATTAGAGAGAGAGAGAGAAAGAGAGAGAAGTAGGAAGAGAAATAGAGAGCGAGAGAGAGAGAATGTGAGTGCAAAGTTGTAAGAAAGAGAGAGAGAGAAGGAGAGAGAGAAAGAGAGAGGGAGAGAGTGAGAGGGTGAGTGGAGAGAGGGGGAGAGAGATAGAGAATAAAAAGAGTTTAGAAGGAGAGACAAAGAGGGAAAAAGGGAGAGAGAGAGGGATAGAGAGAGAAAAAGAAATGAAAGAGAGAAAGAGAGATATAGAAAGAGAGAAAGAGAAAGAGAGAGGGAGAGTGAGAAATGAGCCGACAACCCCTATCGGCTCGGCTTGTCGGGTGGGTGTCGGCTTGGACGTGGGTCTCGGATTTACTGTGAGCCACGTGGCGGACATCTAGGGCAGGTTGCCACTGTTCTCCCAGAGGTTATGGGAGGACAGGATGCGGATCCGAGAAAGAGAAAGAGAAGTAGAGTGAGAAAGAGAGAGAGAAGGTGAGATAAAGAGAGAGGGAGAAAGAGAGAAAAGTAAGAGGAGAGAGAGGGAGAGAGGGAGGGGTAGGAAAAGAAAGGGAGAAAGGGAGAGAGAGAGTTAGAGGGAGAAGTAGAAAGAGAGAGAGAATGAAAGGGAGAGATAAGTAGAGAGAAAGAGAGAGAGAAGTAGAGAGAGAAAGAGGGAGAGGGTGAGATAGAGAGAGATAGAGAAGTAGAGAGAGAGAAAGAGAGAGAAAGAAAGGGAGAAAGGGAGAGAGAGATAGGGAGAGAGAGAATGAAGTGGAGAAAGAGAGAGAAAGAGAGAGAAGTGGAGACCGAGAGAGAGAAAGAGAGTGAGAGTTGTATGAAAGAGAGTGAATGAGAGAGAGAGAAAAGTAGAAAGTGGAGAGAGAGACAAAGAGACAGAGAGCGAAAGAAAGAGAGAGAAAGGAAGAGAGAAAGGGAGAGAGAGAGAGAGAAAGAGATAGAGAAGTAGAGAAAGAGAGAGAGAGAAAAGTAGAGAAAGAGAAAGAGAGAGAGAGAGATGTAGAAAGAAATAGATAGAGTAGAAAGGGAGAGAGAGAGAGAGAGAGAAGTAGAGAGATAGAGAGGGAAGTGGAGAGAGAAGAGAGAGAGAGAGGGAAGCAAAATGAGAGACAAAAGTAGAAAGGGAAAAGATAGAGAGAGAAAAAGAGAGAAAGATAAAAGGAGAAGAGAGAGGGAGTACGAAAGAGAGAGAGAATTAGAAAGATTAGAGAGGGAGAGAGAGAAAGAGTGGGTATGAGAGAGAGACTTATAAAGATTAGAGAGAGGGAGAATGAGAGAGAAAAGTAGGGAGGGAAAAGTAGTAAGAGAGAAGAGAGACAGAGAGTGAGAGTTGTATGAAAGAGAGTGAAAGAGAGAGAGAGGCAGATAGAGAGAAAAGTAAAAAGTGAGAGAGAGACAAAGAGACAGAGAGTGAAAGAAAGAGAGAGAGGGAAAGACAGAAAGGGAGAGGGAGAGAGAGAGAAAGGGATAAAGAAGTAGAGAAAGAGAGAGAGAGAAAGTAGAGAGAGAAAGAGAGAGAGAGAGATGTCAAAAAAAATAGATAGAGTAGAAAGGGAGAGAGAGATAGAGAAGTAGAGAGAGAGAAAGAGATTAGAAAGAGAGATAGAGAGAGATAGAGAGGGAAAAATGAAGGGGGAGGGATGTAAAGAAAAAGAGAGAGAGGGAGCAAGGGAGAGAAATATGAAAGAGAGACAGAGATGTAGAAAGAGACAAAGAGAAAGAGAGAAAGAGAGAGAGAGAGATGTAAATGGAGAGTGAGGGAGAGAGAGAGAAAGCAAGAGAGAACTAGAAGGAGAGAGGGAAGTAGAGTGAAAGGGAGAGAGAGGCAGAGGAAGAGAGATAAAAGTAGAAAGAGAGAAAGAAGAGAGAGAGAGAGAGAGAGAGAGAGAGAGAGAGAGAGAGAAGTTGGAAGGGAGAGAGATGGAGAAGTAAAACGAGAGAGAAGTAGAGAGAGAAAAAGAGAATAGAACGAGATTAGAAAGAGAGACAAGGAGGGAAAAGGGAGAGAGAGGGATAGGAGAGAGAAATAAATGAAAGAGAGAGAGAGAGATGCAAAAGGAGAGAAAGAGAAAGAGAGAGAGGGAGAGTGAGAAAAGCAAAAGGAGAGAGAGGGAGAGAGAGAAAGAGGGAGAAATAGGGGTAGAAAGAGAAAGGGAGAAAAGAGAGAGAGAGGGAGAAGTAGAAGGAGAGAGAATGAAAGGGAGAGAGAAGTAGAGAGAAAGAGGGAGAGAAGCAGAGTGGGAAAAAGAGAGAGAGAGAGGGTGAGATAGAGAGAGAGGGAGAAAGAGAGAAACGTAAGAGGAGAGAGAGGGTGAGGGGGAGGGTTAGGGAAGAAAAAGGGAGAAACAGAGAGAGAGAGAGAGGGGGAGAAGTAGAAAGAGAGAGAGAGAATGAAAGGGGGAGAGAGAAGTAATGAGAAAGAGAGAGAGAAGTAAAGAGAGAAGTAGAGAGAGAAAGAGAGAAAGGGTGAGATAGAGAGAGGGAGAGAGGGAGAAAGAGAAAAAGTAAGAGGAGAGAGAAGGAGAGAGGGAGGGGCAGGAAGAGAGGGAGGGAGGGGTAGAAAGAGAGAGAGGAGTAAAAGAGAGAGGGGAGAGAGAGAAGAACAGAAAGAGAGATAGAGTTAGAGAGAGAGAGAAAGAGAGAGAACTAGGGAAGAGAAATAGAGAGCTAGAGAGAGAGAGAGAATGTGAGTGCAATGTTGTAAGAAAGAGAGAGAGAGAAGGAGCGAGAGAATGAGAGAGGGAGAGAGTGAGAGGGAGAAATGGAGAGAGGGGAGAGAGATAGAGAATAGAAAGAGCTTAGAAACAGAAACAAAGAGGGAAAAAGGAGAGAGAGAGGGATAGAGAGAGAAAGAAATGAAAAGAAGAGAGAGAGAGAGAGAGAGAGAGAGAGAGAGAGAGAGGGAGAAGGGAAAGGGAGAGGGAAATGAAAGGGAGAGAAGCAAAGGAAAAGAGAGGAGAAGCAGAGTGAGAAAGAGAGAGAGAGGGAGAAAGAGAGAAAACTAACAGGAGAGAGAGGAGAGAGGGAGGGGGGTGGGAAGAGAAAGGGAGAAAGAGAGAGAAAGTGAGAGGGAGAAGTAGAAAGAGAGAGAGAATGAAAGGGAGAGAGAAGTAGAGAGAAAGAGAGAGAGAAGTAGAGAGAGAAAGAGAGAGAGGGTGAGATAGAGAGAGAGGGAGAAGGAAAAAAAAGTAAGAGGAGAGAGAGGGAGGGAGGGAGGGGGAGGGGTAGAAAGAGAGGAGAGGAGGAGAGAGGGAGAGAGAGAGAAGCACAGAAAGAGAGAGAGTTAGAGAGAGAGAAAAAGGAGAGAGAAGTAAGAGAAATAGAGAGCGAGAGAGAGAGAATGTGAGTGGAAAGTTGTATGAAAGAGAAAGAGAGAAGGAGAGAGGGAAAGAGAGAGGGAGAGAGAGAGAGGGAGAGTGAGAGAGGGGAGAGAGAGAGAAGCACAGAAAAGAGAGAGAGAGAGTATAGAGAGAGAAAAGGAGAGAGAAGTAAGAAGTGAAATAGAGAGCAGAGAGAGAGAATGTGAGTGGAAAGTTGTATGAAAGAGAAAGAGAGAAGGAGAGAGGGAAAGAGAGAGGGAAAGAGAGAGGGAGAGAGTGAGAGGGAGAGCTGAGAGAGGGAGAGAGTAGAGTTTAGATTGAGAGAGAAGATGAAGGAGTAGGAGAAAGAGAGTGAGAGAGCGGAAAAAAGAAAGAAAGAGAACTAGAAAGAGTGAGAGAGAGAGGGAGGGAGTGAAAGACAGAAGAAAAAGAGAGAAGGAAAGAGAGAGAGAGAAAGAGAGAGAGAGAGAGAGAGAAGTAGAAAGCTGAGAAGAGACCGAGAGGGAAGGGAGAGAGAGATCAAAGAGAGAGAAAGAGAAAAAGTAGTGAAAAGAGTGGGAGAGAGAGATGGAGAGAGAGAGAGATAGTGAGAGAAAAGGAGAGAGAGAGAGAGAGAGAGAGAGACAGAGCTAGTAGGAGAGAGAGAGAGAAGATGAAGGAGAAAGAGAAAGAGAGTGAGAGTGGGGTAGAAAGTAAGTGAGAGAGAAGTAGAGGGAGAGAGAGGGAGTGCAACAAAAAGACAGAAATAAAAAAAGAGCGATAGAGAGAGAGAGAAAGGGAGAAGTAGAGAGAGGTTGGGAGAGAAGTAGAAAGAGAGAGAGTGATAAGAGAAAGATAAAGAGAGAAAAGTGAAAAGAGAAGAAAAGGGAGAGAGAGAGAAGTAAAAAGAGGGTGAGAGAGAGAAGAAGATAGAGAAAAAGTGATAGGAGAGAAGTATAGAAAAGGAAGAGAAGGAGAGATAGAGGGAGAGTAGAAAGAGAGAGAGAGAGAGAGAGAATACGTAGAGAGTGGTTCAGAGAGAAGTAGAAAGAGATAAAGAGATAGGAGAGATAAAGAGAGAGAGAAGTAGAGAGAGTTTGAGAGTGGGGAGCGAGAGAAAGAGGCACAGAGGTAGAGAGAAAGTGAGAGAGAGAGAGGGAGAGAGAGAAAGCAGGAGAGAAGTAGAAGGAGAGAGATAGAGAAAGATGGAGAGAGAGGGGTAGAATGAGAAAGGGAGAAGAGAGAGAGAGAGAGAGAGGGAGAAGTAGAAAGAGATAGAGAATGAAATCAGAGAGAGAAGTAGAGAGAAAGAGAGAGGGTGAGATAGAGAGTGAGAGGGAGAAAGAGAGAAAAGTAAGAGGAGAGAGAGGGAGAGAGGGAGGGGCAGGAAGAGTGGGGGGGGAGGGGTAGAAAGAGGAGGAGGAGAGAGAGGGAGAGAGAGAGAGAAGTACTAAGAGAGAGAGAGAGAGTGAGAGAGAGGGAGAAATAGGAAGAGAAATGGAGAGCAAGAGGGAGAGAATGTAAGTGCAAAGTTGTAAGAAAGAGATAGAGAATGAGAGAGGGAAAAAGAGAGGGAGAGAGTGAGAGGGATAGTGGAGAGAGGGGTGGGAGATTTAGCGAGAGGGAGAGAGAGAGAAGATAAAGGAGTGGGAGAAAGAGAGTGAGAGAGCGGATAAAAAGAAAGAGAGGGAGAAATAGAGGGAGAGAGAGAGAGAGAAAGGGAGATTGAAAAGTAGAAAGAGAGAATAAAGAGTGAGAGAGACAGGGGGAGAGTGAATGATAGAAGAAAAGGAGAGAAGGAGGGAGAAAGAGAGAGAGAGAGGAGTAGAAGCGGAGAAGAGATAGAGAGGGAAGGAGAGACAGGGAGAGATAGAAAGAGCGAGAGAGGGAGAGAGAGAGAAGTGAAAGTGATAGAGAAGTAGAGAGAAAAAGGGATAAAAGTTGAAAAGATAGAGAGTGTGAATTAGAAAGAGACGGAGCGAGAGAGAGAGAGAGAGAGAGAGAAGAGAGAGATAGGAGAGATAGAGAGAGAAAGGGAGAAGTTGTGAGAGAGAGAAGAAGAAGAAAGGGAGAGAGAAGAAGAAGAAAGAGGGGGATGTAGAAAGATAGAGTGAGAAGTAGGGAGAGAGAAAAGATAGAGAAATATAATGAGATAAAGAAGTAGAGGGAGAGAGAAAAGAGAGACAGAGAGAAAGAGAGGGAGAAGTTGAGAGAGGGAGAGAGGAAGAGAAGTAAAGAGAGAGAGAGACAGAGAGCGAAAGAAAGAGAGAGAATGAAAGAGAGAAAGGGAGAGAGAGAGATAGAGAAGTTGAGAAAGAGAGAGAGAAGTAGAGAGAGAGTGAAAAAGAGAGAGAGAGATGTAGAAAGGGAGAAAGAGAGAGACATAAGTAGAAAAATAGAGAGGGAAGTAGAGTTAGAAGAGAGAGAGAGAGAGGGAAGTAAAAAGAGGGACAAAAGTTGAAAGACTGAAGATAGAGAAACAAAGAAAGTGAAAGAGAGAGAGAGAGAGAGTGAAAGACAAAAGTTGGGAGGGAAAAGTAGAAACAGAAAAGAGTGAGCGAGGAAGAGAGAGATAGAGAGGGAGAGAGTGTGTCACACCCCAATTCCGTAGTATTCAGAATGGTGTGATGAACCGCTAACAAACCAACGGTTCAACCAGGATCTCGAGTAGGCTGTATCCGTGTTATCTAAACTCCGTACATCCACATTCATAATTAGAGTAAATATATAATAGCAGAAGTTTTATAGTAAAATGAACTGAGAATCTACTGTGATATTAATATTTAAATAGCAAATTATTCTGTATCAACTGAGACATAAATAAATATCAAATACATGTCCATAATAAATCTAAGTAAGAAAACTAAGAAAATATCTAATCAAATACACATGAGTTGCACTCGCTAGAGGAGTCATGTGTATCCTCTTCAGATTCAACTTCCATCGCCACAACGTTCCCGTACGTTGGAGCATTTACATAATCTTCAACGGTATAACCTACATCATCAACTAAAAATATTCGACATCGAGGGGTGAACATGCATCATGGCTCAGTGAGCAACAAAACAATGCAACAGTACATATGCATGCAATCAATTCATATCTTTGGTCTGGTTTATAGTTTGCAATGCACAATAGGAAGGTTGGGTGGTCAAAGGTTAACGTTTCATGACCTCGCCTCTATACACAGGGTGAGGAAGTCCACCCAAAGGTTAACATTTATTATCGTCCCCATCCACCCTACTCATGAACATTATACAAAAAGGTTAATGTTTATTACTGTATAGTGCCATACCAACACGTAAGCCCCTGCTGGCGAGGGCTTGCAAACTGGGCTCGCAACTAACCTATCCTAATGCCAAACAGTGTATCCAAGGCCTCACCCCAGCATCCCTCAGAATATCCATAGAGATAGAGCTAAGGCCCCCTGGTAGAGTCAGAGACTACAAGGACCGAGACCACCTCGCCTAATACTGTACGACATAATAGTTCTGCTAAAATAATGGAGATACGACGATGCTAATGCACAAGACTTGAGTTAGAGATAGAGCTAAAATGCTGAGACCCGTCAAAGGTTAACATTTATTGACGTTCTCATCACACCTCCCATAAACAGTTTGTTATTAATCAATTAGTTTAGAGTTCCGTTTCCACACCTTAGCTTGCTAATAGATACTCTTCCAAGCTTTAGAATCACCTTTATAATGTTATTATATTGTTAGAACACCTAACAAAGTCGATAAAATTTAATTAGAATTATTTCTGAATTTAAAAACCATTCTGTTAACTGAGGGTCGGAGGTAGGGTCGGAGTCATGATCGACCCTGGGTGCGACCCTCCCCAAATCTGAACTTCCAGAACCCTGAGGGTCGATACTCAGGATCACATAGGGTCGGATGGTCATCGACCCTCTGTGCGACCCTCGGTGGTTTTGGTCAATTTTTCTCCTTTTAATCCATTCTTCGTGTTTGGGGTCCTATGGCTTGCTCCTACAATCCATTCAACATGCATTCCATGGTCTAGAACCATGAATCACCCACCCAAATAGCTTTCATGTATTCTCCCATGGTTTTCCATGAAAACCTAATCATGGGTTGATGGTTTGGGTTTCTACAAGATCACACTCTCATCATTATCTAACCTAAGTCCTGTAGAAACTCATGGAATTAGTATCCATACCTGAGAAGAACACTCCTTCTCTGCAACTCTTCTCCTTTTGCTTTCTTCTCTACCTTGTTTCTCTTCTTCTTCTCTTCCTTCCCTTATCTTTCTCTCAATTCGATTAGGGTTGTAAAAGGAGTGAAGGAGGCTTAGGGACGTCCTTTAAATAGAGTAGAAACATCCTAAATAAGTACCTTTGAGATTAGGAAAGAATCCCAATCAAAATTATAGAAATTTCTTAATTTCAGTTTCGGCGGCAACTGAGGGTCAATGGGAGGGTCGATGATCCCGTCGACCCTAGGTTTCTAATGTGTCCGACCCTCCCTGTAATACAGAGGGTCAGACTTTCTGTCTTGGGGGGTCCGACCCTCCCTTGCTGGGTATGCGACCCTCCCCCTAAGTATTTTTGGGTCGATTTGAAACCTGGGATCACGAACTCCTTCACGCCCTTGGTCCATTTGACTCAACCATGATGGGTAAACCTGGTTCAAGGTGATAAGACCGGGTTAGTTTGATACGGGTCTTACAACTCCCCCCTACTTATAAAAATTTTGTCCTTGAAATTGTACGTACCTTCTGAATCAATTAAGTGAGGGTATTGCTTTCGCATAGCATTTCTTCTTCCCTTGTAATTTCTTCCGTGTCTCTACTTTTCCAAGTGACTTTAACATAATAAATATCTCGGTTGCGTAGTCGTTGAAGCATTCGGCTGGTGATTTCAGTTGGTGTTACTTCAAATGTCAAATCATCAGTCAATTCCCGTAAATCTACTGTTAAAACATGCATTGGATCCTTGACATACTTCTTCAATAGGGAAATATGAAATACATCATGCACACTTGACATAGATGGTGGTAGTGCTAACTAATAAGCCACTTTCCCACGCTTATCTAAAATCTCATACGGCCCAACATATCTTGGACTTAGTTTCCCTTTCACTCCGAACCTTTTCAATCCTCGCATAGGCGATACCTTCAAAAATACTTTATCACCTACAGCGAACTCAAGATCTCTGCGTCGAGTTTCTGCATACTGCTTCTGACGATTCTGAGCTATTCTTACTCTTTCCTTGATAATGTCGACCACTCGACAAGTCTCTTCAACAAATTCCAGTCCAACAATACTACGTTCTCCAAATTCATTCCAAAATAAAGGAGTTCGACACTTTCTGCCATACAGTGCTTTATAGGGTGACATCTGTATAGTAGTCTGATAGCTATTGTTATAAGAGAACTCGATCAGTGGTAATCTTTCATCCCATGATCCTTTGAAGTCAATTACACATTCTCGTAGCATATCTTATAAAATCTGGATTGTACGATCTGACTGTCGATCTGTCTATGGGTAGAATGCAGTACTGAACTTCAATGTTGAACCCATAGCCTTTTGTAATCATTCCCAAAACTGGGAAGTAAATCGTGGATCTCTATCGGACACAATGCTCTCTGGCACACCGTGTAACCTAACAATATTATCCACATACAGCTTTGCTAACCTTTCCAGTGTATACTGAGGTCGTATCGGTATGAAGCCAGCTGTTTTAGTCAGACGGTCTACAATCACCCAAACTGCGTCAACTACTCGAGGAGTCAGTGGTAACCCCGTGACGAAGTCCATAGTGATGCAGTCCCATTTCCATGCTAGTTCCGGTAACGACTGTAACAGTCCTACGGGTCTTTGTCGTTCAGCCTTTACTTTCTGACAATTTAGGCATTGAGACACAAACTTAGCTACATCTTCTTTCATTCCTCTCCACCAATATAGTTTCTTTAGATCATGATACATTTTTGTACTTCCTGGATCTATCGAATAGATGGTGGTATGGGCTTATTTCATCAGTCGGTGTCTAACGTCCACACTTTCTGTTTCGGGTACAGATATTCTTCCTTTGTATTTCAGTATTTTCTCTTCGTCCTAGGTGAACTCAGGGTTAGTCCTTCCTTTCTCGATATCTTCTTGTACTGTTCTCAGATAAGGATCTGATCTGATAGCTGTCTTCACTTCATCCAATATATCCGGTATAATTTTCAATGCCGCGAACATATGTGAAAACCAATGAATAAACCCTTGGTTGGCTGATCCATCCGCTGTATTTATCACATATTGCCCATTGCCATGCTTGAATATCATTCCGGTAGTACATATAGCTGCAGTTGTACTAACCTCCCCTTGAGATTTTATCATCGCCTTTCTGCTCAACGCATCGGCTACTACATTAGCTTTGCCCGGATGATACTGGATATCACAATCATAGTCTTTCAATAGTTCCAGCCATCTTCTTTGCCTCATATTCAACTCCTTCTGATTAAATAAATAAGTAAGACTTTTATGGCCCGACTTAATCTAGAATTTCTCCCCGTACAGGTAATGTCTCCATATCTTGACAGCATGTACTACTGTTGCTAACTCCAAATCATCAGTGGGATATTTTTCTCTTGTGTCTTCAACTGTCTTGAGGCATAAGCAATTACTTGTTCTCCTTGCATAAGCACGCATCTTAATCCCAGTCCTGACGCATCAGTGTATAGGGTAAATGGCTGTCCGGGAACGGGAATAGTCAAAATCGGAGCGGATATCAATCTGGACTTCAATGTTTGGAAGCTCTTCTCACATTTATCTGTCCACACAAACTTTTCACCTTTCTTAGTCAAACTGGTGAGAGGTACGGCAATTTGGGAATAGTCTTCCACAAATCTTCGATAAGAACCAGCGAGACCCAGAAAACTTCTAATTTCTGCCACGGTCATTGGTGCTTCCCACTTTACAATAGCCTCGATCATGCTGGGGTCCACTTTGATTCCTTCAGCGGATACTACATGGCCTAGGAAGGTGACTTCACTTAGCCAAAACTCAACTTGGTAAATTTGGCATATAACTTATCTTTCCTTAAACGCTGTAGGGCGGCGTTTAGGTTCTTGATATGGGTTTCTTTGTCTTTGGAGTATACCAATATATCATCAATAAATACAATAACCAACGTATCCAACATATCGTGGAAGACCCGGTTCATAAGTTCCATGAAAGTTGCCAGTGCATTTGTTAATCCAAAAGACAAGACCAAGAATTCATAATGTTCATATCTGGTCCTAAAAGCTGTCTTAGGAATATCACCCTCTTTAATCTTTAACTGATGATAGCCTGACCGAAGATCGATCTTAGAAAATACTTTTGCTCCTTGCAACTGATCGAACAAGTCATCGATCCGAGGTAGTGGATATCGATTCTTGATTGTCAGTTTATTCAACTCCCGATAGTCGATACATAATCGAATGCTACCGTCCTTCTTCTTTACGAATAATACCGGTGCTCCCCATGGTGATATACTGGGTCGAATATAATCCTTGTCTAGCAGTTCCTGTAGTTACACTTTCAATTCCTTCAGTTCTGTAGGAGCCATACTATAAGGTGCTTTTGATACTGGTGCGGCTCTGGGTATAAGATCTATCACAAACTTTGTGGCTCAGTCGGGTGGTAATCCTAGTAATTCCCCCGGAAATACATCGGGATAGTCACGCACGACATCAATATCTTCCATTCGTGGTGCTTCCTTGGTTAGGTCGACCACTGATACTAGATACCCGACTGCCCCCTTCTCAAGGCACTTCTTAGCCTTTAGTGCTGAGAGTATGAGCTTGCGTTTATGGGGCAGTTTGGTTCCCGTAAAAACTAAATTCTGCTCCTTCTTTGTCTTTAAATGTCAGCTTCTTTTCGGTGCATAATAGGTTCGCAGAATGCCGAGCTAACCAGTCCATTCCAAAGATGACGTCAAAGTCTGCCATCCAGTTGGATCAGAACTACATCTAAGGTTTTCTTGCCAATGAGAACTGGACATGGTCCATAACCTTTCTCTAATTTCACTTCTAACCCCATCGGTTACCGTACAAGTATTTTGTAGTCCAGTGTTTTGATGGGTAATTTCAACTTCTTTCTGAATGACACAAATATAAAGGAATGAGTAGCTCCTGAATCAATGAGTACTCTGGCGGGTACGCCATTTATAGGTACTATACCTGTGATTTATTTTACTTAGTCTACATGCTCATACAATATAATTACAATTTAAAAAGGTTTCAGTCATACTTGTGACCACGGAGTAGTCTTGGGTCCAGCAGTAAAGCCTTGAGCACGGAAGGGTTTAAATGTCTTGTTGTTCCCTCTGTTATAAGCATTTTCAGCTGGCCTTTTTGTACCTCTGTTCTGTGTAAAATAACTCTCCTTCTGGCTTGATTCTATAACTCGAGCAATTTGAACAGCTTTGTTATATACCTTATTTTCCAAGCCTAGAACATACTCTCTGATGCTTCCTCTAAGCCCAAAGGACAAACCTACGGGTCTTAGTGTCTTCTTCTTGCATACTAAGTGGTGCAAAGAAAAACAGCTCCTCATAACGTCGCTGGATATGCATCCATAAACATCCGGCCCTAATATAAACTCAGAACTCCTTTTCCATAGCATCTCTGAAGCTTCGGGGAAAATAATTCTCAAAGAAAGCTTCTTTATAAATAGCCCAAGTCAATAGGGCGTTGTCACACCCCAATTCCGTACTATTCAGAATGGTGTGATGAACCGCTAAATAACCAACGGTTCAACCAGGATCTCAAATAGGCTATCCCCGCGTTATCCAAACTTACACGCATCCACAATCATAATCGAGTAAATACACAATAGCGGAAATCTTATAAATAAATGAACTGAGAACTAAGATGATATCAATAATTTAATAGCAAATTATTCGCTTTCCAATTCGGACATAAATATTTAAATATCAAATACTAGTCT
>CM053271.1:32740907-32760747 GCA_028583415.1 Protea cynaroides
TTCATTCTATTGTAAAGACTTCCGTTGTACTATTATACTCGATTGTGGTTATGTGTGATGGTTTGTATGAGTGGACACGGCCTATTCGAGATCTCGGTGTGAACCGTTGGTTCAATGGCGGTTCACTCACACCATTCCCGGTTGGATCAGAATGGGGTGTGACAACTACCGCCGCTAGCTCCGGATCATGAGTGGGATAATTTTTCTCATGTACCTTTAATCTGTCTTGAAGCATAAGCAATCACTTGCTCTCCTTGCATAAGCACACATCCCAGTCCCCTGCCCCAGTCCCATCCCAGCCCGATCGACGTATAGAGTAATTGTCTGTCCTGGAATGGGAATAGTCAAAATCAGAGCGGATATCAATCTGGTCTTCAGCGTTTGAAAACTCTTCTCACTTTTATCGGTCCACACGAACTTTTCACCTTTCTTAGTCAAACTGGTGAGAGGTATGGCAATCCGGGAATAGTCTTCCACGAATCTCCGATAATAACCAGCAAGTCCCAGAAAACTTCTAATTTCTGAAACTCTCTTTGGTGCTTCCCACTTTACAATAGCCTCGATCTTCTTAGGGGTCCAATTTTATTCCTTCAACGGATACTACATGGCCTATGAAGGCGACTTCACTTAGCCAAAACTCACACTTTGAAAATTTGGCATATAGCTTCTCTTTCCTTAAACGCTGTAGGGCAGCATTTAGGTTCTTGATATGAGTTTCTTCGTCCTTGGAGTATATCAATATATCATCAATAAATACTATAACCGACGTATCCAACATGTCGTGGAAAACCCGGTTCATTAATTCCATAAAAGTTGTTGGTGCGTTCGTCAATCCAAAAGATCGTAATCATAATTGAAAACTCATAATTGGCCTATCCCGATTCTAAAAACTATCTTCGAGATATCGCTATCTAAATTCTTCAGCTGATGATATCTTGATCGAAGATCAATCTTAGAAAATACCTTTGCTCCTTGCAACTATTAAACAAGTCATCGATCCGAGGTAATAGATATTGATTCTTGATCATGAGCTTGTTCGATTCTCGGTAGTCTATACATAATCTAACACTACCATCCTTCTTCTTCACGAATTGCATTGGCGCTTCCCATGATGCAATACTTAGCCGACTAGGACATTGGTCTAATAACTCTTGTAGTTGAGTCTCAGTTCCTTCAACTCCGTAGGAGCTACTCTATAGGTGCCTTTGACACAAGTATCGTCCTTGGTAACAAGTCGATGACGAACTCGGTCATATGATCAGATGGTAACCCAGGTAAGTCTCCTGGAAACACATCAGGAATTTATGCATCACATCAATATCTTCCATCTGTGGTGCTTCTTTGGTAACGAATACCACAGATACCATATATCCAACTCGTTACTCTTCAAAGCATCTCTTCGCTTTTAGCATAGGAGGATCCGCTTCGCTTCTTAGGCAACATGCTTCCAATAAAACTAAATTACATGCCGTTTTTATTCTTGAATGATAACCTCTTCCTTGCACATAACCACTTGTAGAGTGTTAAGACAACCAGTCTATCCCCAAGATGACGTCAAAGTCTGTCATCTCAAGTCTAATTAGGTTGTATCCAAATTCCATCCATCCATGCGATTTGAACTTCGTTCATAACACTCATCCAATTGAACATCTAGTCCAAAAGGGCTTGAACTAGTAAATCTAGTGTAACGGTCTTAGGAGCTCGTCTAGTTTCTTTATCTCTTATGATTTTCCAAAAACTATCGTCAAAATCTCATATTGCACTCATTACCTTATATTTCTTTTATCCTTTCTGTTCTACCCTGATCTCTCTTTCATATACCTTGAAAAGTATCTTGTGATTGTTACTTCATATCCCAAGTCTATCTATAAACATTAGGGTATATGCTTATAAATTCATTAATTCATCCAAACTCTTTTGGTCTTTTCTTAATCATATCACTCAACATTGGGCATAACTTAATTATCATTGTATTAAACTGAGTACTATTAATACCATGATTTTTAACTTTATCCTTGTATCCCCTCTTAGATTTGCTTTTAAGAATCTTCTGCTTTGTCCATCTTCCATACCGATATAGCCATCTTTAACTTTACTTGAATGTTATCTATTTCTTTACTGGCTACCTTTGATGGTTTTTACCTTTTTGCTCATGCACTCTTTTATAGACATGGCTCATATCCATCAAATCAATAATCTAAAATAGATTCTCCATTACATCATCTGAGGTTTCTTGGTTATAGAATCTTACTTGAATTCAATCATCTTTCTTTTAATAATTCCATTATCACTAAACATCTTTATCAACAAAGGTCAGGGAGTCTATGAATCAAAATGTTCATCCAACAGTGATTCACTTCCTTCTGTTGCGTTAGCATAATGAAAACACTAGCTTTATCTAGTGAACCTAGGTTTAAAGAATCAGGTGTAAATCTGTGGAAATCCAACCGGCATCCAAAGGTCCTTAGGTCGCACGGTGGTCCAAATACATGAAAATAGAGGTTTTACAGTCCTTAACCTCATGGTTACTGTCACACCCCAATTCTGATCCAACCAGAACGGTGTGAGTGAACCATCATTGAACCAACGGTTCACACCAGGATCTCGAATAGGCCGTGTCCACCCATACAAACCAATTACACATAACCACAATCAGAATATAAATATACAGCGGAAGACTTTTAAATAGAATGAACTGAGTATCTATTGATAATTTAAATAAATATCCCATTATTCAAATTCAAACATAAAATAATAATCTTTTACATCTCTTAATAACAAACAAAAATAACTGAAACAAATAAGTAAAATCCATCACAGTACACGCAGAAGGGCACTCGCATGAAGCGTCATGCTCATCCCGTCCCGCCCGTGACGTCCAACGTCGCGCGACCGCCATACGCCGAGCGTTTACGTAATCGTCCCACGGGATAACCTGCATCCGGATCTAAAACAAGATGTGCACAAAGGGTGAGCTCACAACACAGCTCGAGAAGACAATCGAGGCAGTTTCACAATATTATGCATGAGTAACAATCATTTTTATCTTTGTGGTCTGGTTTTAAGTTTGCAATGTGCTATAGAAAGGTTTGGTGGCCCCGCACCTCTATACACGAGTGTGTGGCGTCGCACGCGAATCACACTACCACCAACCCACATGCACCCATCATGGAATAGAGATAGAGCTAAGGTATACCCGCACCTCCCCCGATACTCTACCCATACCGTACCTAAGCCCCTACGGCCGGGCTCGTAAACCCGGGCTCGCAACTAACCAATCCTATATGTCAACAATGTATGCTCTATCCCGGCCACAGCCGTCTACGGCATAGAGATAGAGCTAGAGCGTGCGAGCCGGGTCGGAGACCACCAAACCTCACCTCCCCCGATACCCTATCCGCAACTAACCCACTAGGATAGAAACAATACTCAGGTAGACCCTATCCCAACATAACTCCCTACGGCATAGAAATAGAGCTAAAGCATCGTGGACAAGCCAGCGTCGACTCGAAATCCTCAGTACCACCCAACGATGGCCGGGACAACATCAATATCGGAGACCACCGTACCACGATCTTCCCCGATACCCCACCCGTACCAAGCATGTTAAGACGAATACTACAAAAAGTGCCGGTGTGAAGAGCGATCCCGGCCCATGCCCCACTCCACACACCAACGAAAACAATCACATGCCTAACAATCACATCCTATGAATGCATGAACAATAATAATAACTGAAAGTAAAGGATGACATGTGAATATGCACAAACATCACATCATAGATATTCAATGATTAACAACGATTTACTGTCCATTAATTATTAGGTTTAGGTCGATTCCCTTACGGACGCCGTTCGATTACTTGCTCCACGTCACAAGATCCAAACGACAAGTTACGGTCCCTACATAATATTAGGGTTTCATTAGAATATATTATTTAGGGTTTCATGTTGGTCGGAAACCAACAGAGATCACAAACTACCCTCACGGAGCTGACCCGGTGGCATGTACCGGTCGCAGCTCCTGGGAAAAACCGCGACCGGTATGGTCAGCCGGTCCCCCACAAACAACCTCCCGAGAGGTAGCGGTCAACATACCGGTCGCACTATGTGCAACCGGTATAGCCGACCGGTATGTCTCCGAAGACCATACATGGGTTCTTCGACCGCCGTCGATCATCCTCCATGGATTTTCAGGGTTTCTCCTATCCATTCTAAGTCTAGGCTTTGAGTTAGAGCTATCCCCAACTCATTCAAGTCTCGTTTCGATGAATATCATCTCGAAACTCGAATCTAGGGTTTGACGGCAACTTAGGGTTTATTGGCCAATTTAGAGTTTTAGATCAATACCTACTTTGCATGGTATTGATCCACCCACACAACTTTCATAGGGTAAGAAGATGGATTCAAACACTTACCGTTGACAGGCGTAGCGTGAGCTTCGTCAAACGGTAATGGCGGCACCTCCTTCTTCTTCCTAGCTCCTTCTCCTTTCCAAGCTCTTTCTCTTCTCTAGGGTTTGTGAGAGACAATGGAAAGGATTTGAGGGGTTTAAGGGTGTATTTATAGGCTAGAAATAGGGTTTAGTAACCCTACTAGGATTAGGAAACTTCTAGGATTTGAAATCAGGAAAGCGGGACCCGCAGAGACCAATTTCCAAATTCCCGCACATAGCTGTGCAGGCCATACCGGTCGACCGGTACCATCATCCGGTACCATCGACCGGTATACCTAAAACCAGGTATAATTGGTCGACTTCGGTCTGATTTCGTACCTGTTTGTTATCCGCTTGCCTCGTCTGGCTCGGTGATGATCAGAAGACCTGTCACGACACGAAACCAAGGTTAGACCGGGTTTTCAGAGTGCGGGTCTTACAGTTACAGGTTCTATCGAGTATATAATGTCATTGGTCAAGGCACTACAAGAGTAAATCTAGAGAAGCTTTCATACATCAGTAAATCAGGTATAAATCAGAAGACGTACACTCAACATGATTAAACATTTAACTGATCATTCAGTTCATATCACTGTTCATGTTGTCGATCATGAGAGTGGCTCAGATTGGTATAATCAGGACTAATACTAAAGAAACAATATCTATAACTCCAATTGACATGTTAAATCAAGAAGGTATCCTGCCAATGTATGAGAAATTAAAATCTGGTATGTGCATCCTCTATAATCATAAGAGTAAATAAATAATGCACCGCATCCTATATAAACATATCTGGTTACATGGCCACAATAGATTTGATCCTTTGCTGAAAACGTTTTAGGCTTCATCTTCAGAAAATATTCCTCAATCCTTGGTCGGATCAATGTGTCATGATGCAGCTATCCCATACATCGATGGCTGATAAGGGTAACCACCTTGATACACTGCTTGTTGTGCACCAAACTTTTGCACTGGGGTGTGCTTTACTGGGACTTGCTGTGTGGTAGGCACTGTGTTATACCTAATAGGTGTTGGGGTACAGTGATGCTACCAATTGGTACCGTACTTGGTCATGTCCTTTGGATTTAGCCCGAAGGGGTTTTGACATTACTAGTCATTTTCCTTCTTCTTCTGTCCTACATCGAGTTTCACATCTTGTGAGTACCAACTCAGTATTCTAATTTTTTGCTGTAGAGATGCTTCCTTCTTGCTACTGTACAATATCACTTGTATACTTAGATAACTACCCAACTTATAGATAATACCCTATGTTATTGGTTTATCAGGATACATTTTGGTCTTCTCTTTCTGTTTGAGTGTATATATATGGTTCCACCTTTTATATGTACATTATTGTCTTATTTAAGTTCTGTCTCAACCAACACAGCTGCTTATAATGTGTTAATATTAATGTTTTTACTTTTATCCTATCTCAGTCCACAATTGTCTCGAATGTATGTTAGTTTAGCGGACAAGGCCTGAGATGCTCTGATACCAAGTTGTCACACCCCAATTCCGCACTGTTCAGAATGGTGTGATGAACCGCTAGCAAATCAACGGTTCAACCAAGATCTCGAGTAAGCTATATCCGTGTTATCTAAACTTCCACACATCCATAATCATAATCAGAGTAAATACACAATAGCGAAAATCTTATAATAAAATAAACTGAGAATCTACTGTGATATAATTATTAAATAGCAAATTATTCTGTATCAACTGGGACATAAATAATTATCAAATACATGTTTTTATTAAATTCAAATAAAGAAACCTAGGAAAAATCTAATCGAATACACATGAGTTGCACTCGCAAGAGGAGTCATGTGTATCTACTTCGGTTTCAGCTTCCATCGCCGCCACGTTCCCGTATGCTGGAGCATTCATATAATATTCAACCGTATAACCTGCATCATCAACTAAAAATATTCGACGTCGAGGGGTGAGCACACATCACGGCTCAGTGAGTAGACAAAACAATGCAACAATACATATGCATGCAATCAATTCATATCTTTGGTCTGGGTTATAGTTTGCAATGCGCAATAGAAAGGTTGGGTGGTCAAAGGTTAACGTTTATTGACCCCGCCTCTATACACAGGGTGTGGAAGTCCGCCCGAAGGTTAACGTTTATCGTCGTCCCCAGCCACCCTAATCATGACATTATACAACAAAGTATAACGTTTATTGCTATATAATACCATACCAACACGTAAGCCCCTGTTAGCAAGGGCTTGCAAACTGGGCTCGCAACTAACCAATCCTAATGCCAAACAGTGTATCCAAGGCCTCACCCCAAAGATCCCCTCGGAATGTCCATAGAGATAGAGCTAAGGCCCCCGGTAGAGTCGAGACTACAAGGACCGAGACCACCTCCCCTGATACTCTACAACATAATAGTTCTACTAAAGTAATGACGATACGATGATGCTAATGCACAAGACTTGAGTTAGAGATAGAGCTAAAGTGCTGAGACCCGCCAAAGGTTAACGTTTATTGACGTTCTCATCACACCTCCCCTGATACTCGCTCGCATCAAGTACACCAACCACACACATACAATCACATGCCTATTCCTATCATCATCATCATCATCATCATGTTATAAATAATAAAATAAATATGCATGAACAAATGATAAAAATATTGGATGACATGTTGTATGCACATTACAAACATATTCGCATAAAATCAAGCATGGCATTGGACTCAAGAAATAGAAAACAGTTTGTTATTAACCAATTAGTTTAGAGTTCTATTTCCTCACCTTAGCTTGCTAATAGATACTTTTCCAAGCTTTATAATCACCTTTATATTGTTATTGTATTGCTAGAAGACCTAACAAAGTCGATAGAATTTAATTAGAATTAATTCTGAATTTAAAAACCATTCGCGTTAACCGAGGGTCGGAGTCCCGATCGACCCCCGGGTGCGACCCCTCCCCAAACTCGAACTTCCCGAACACCGAGGGTCGATAGTCGGGATCACCTAGGGTCGGATGGTCATCGACCCTCGGTGCACCCTCGGTGCACTTTGGACCAATTCCCTCTTTTAGTCCATTCTTCGTGCTTGGGATCCTATGGCTTGCTCCTACATTCCATTCTACATTCATTCCATGGTCTGAAACCATGTATAATCTACCTAGATAGCTTTCATGTAATCCCCCATGGTTTCCCATGAAAACCTAACCATGGGTTGATGGTTTGGGTTTCTCCGAGATCACATTCTCATCAATATCTAACCTAAGGTCTGTAGAAACTCATGGAATTAGTATCCATACCTGAGAAGAATACTCCTTCTCTGCAACTCTTCTCTTTTGGCTAACTTCTCTTCCTTGCTTCTCTTCTTCCTCTTTTTCTTCTCTTCTCTTTCTCTCAATTCAATTAGGGTTGTGAAAGGAGTGAAAGAGGCTTAGGGATGTCCTTTAAATAGAGTAGGAACATCCTAAATAAGTCCCATTGAGATTAGGAAAGAATCTCAATCGAAAATTAGGAAATTTTCTAATTTCTATTTCTTACGATAACCGAGGGTCGATGGGAGGGTCGATGATCCCGTCGACCCTAGGGTTCAAGATGTCCGACCCTCCCTTCAAAATTGAGGGTCTGACTTTCTGCTTTGGGAGGTCCAACCCTGCTTAGCTGGGTATGCGACCCTCCCTTCAAATTAAGTGTTTTTGGGTCGATTTGATACCTGGGATCTCGATCTCCTTCACGCCCTTGGTCCATTTGACTCGACCATGATGGGTAAACCTGGTTCAAGGTGGTAAGACCGGGTTAGATTGACACAGGTCTTACAGTAGTGGTGGCGGTGGTGGTGGAGGCGATGGCGGAAGTGGGTGGTGGGTGGTGACGGCAGCAGTGGTGCGGTGGTGGTGGTTATGGTGATGGCAGTTGTCACACCCCAATTCTGCACATTTCAGAATGGTGTGATGAACCGCTAAATAACCAATGGTTCAACCAGGATCTCAAATAGGCTATCCCCTGAACCTTCATACACTCACCATCATAATCAGAGTAAATACACACGGAAGTCTTATAAATAAATGAACTGAGAACTAAAATGATATCCATAAATAATAGCAAATTATTCTGTGTTTAACTGATACATAAATATTTAAGTACCAAATACATGTCTTATAAATCCAATAAAGAAACCTAGAAAAATATCTAGTCAAATACACACGAGTTGCACTCGCAAGAGGAGTCGTGTGTATCATCTTCAGCTCCAGCGTCCATTGCTGCTACCGTCCCGTACATAGGCGCATTCATGTAATCTTCAACTATGTAACCTGCATCATCAACTAAAAATATTCAACGTCGAGGGGTGAGCACACAACACGGCTCAGTGAGTAGCCAAAATAATGCAACATTACATATGCATGCACATTCATTTATCTCTTTGGTCTGGTTTATAGTTTGCAATGCGCAATAGAAAGGTTGGGTGGTCAAAGGTTAACGTTTATTGACACCGCCTCTATACACAGGGTGTGGAAGCCCGCCCGAAGGTTAACGTTTATCGTCGTCCCCATCCACCCTACCATAACATTATACAACAAAGGTTAACGTTTATTGCTATATAATGCTATACCAACACGTAAGCCCCTGTTAGCGAGGGCTTGCAAACTGGGCTCGCTACTAACCAATCCTAATGCCAAACAGTGTATCCAAGGCCTCACCCCAGCATCCCTCAGAATGTCCATAGAGATAGAGCTAAGGCCCCCGGTAGAGTCGGAGACTACAAGGACCGAGACCACCTCCCCTGATACTCTACGACATAATAGTTCTGCTAAAGTAATGGCGATACGACGATGCCAATGCACAAGACTTGAGTTAGAGATAGAGCTAAAGTGCTGAGACCCGCCAAATGTTACGTTTATTGACGTCCTCATCACACCTCCCCTGATACTCGCTCGCATCAAGCACATCAACCACACACATACAAGCACATGCCTATTCCTATCATCATCATCATCATCATGTTATAAACAATAAAGTAAATATGCATGAACAAATAATAGAAATATTGGATGGCATGCTGTATGCACATTACAAACATATTCGCATAGCATCAAGCATAGCATAGGACTCAAGAAATAGAAAACAGTTTCTTATTAACCAATTTAGTTTGGTGTTAAGGTTCCTCACCTTTTCTTGTTATTAGATCATCTTCCAAGCTTTAGAATCACCTTTATATTGTTATTATATTGCTAGCAAACCTAACAAAGTCGATAGAATTTAATTAGAATTAATTTCCAATTTAAAAACCATCTTTGTTAACCGAGGGTCGATCGAGGGTCGATGCTCGAAATGCATAGGGTCGATGGGTCTATCGACCCTGTCCTCTGTCTGAACTTCCCAAATGCTGAGGGTCGATGGTCAGGGTGCATAGGGTCGATGGGTCTATCGACCCTGTGTGCGACCCTCTATGCAATCAGGTCCAATTTCTAGTTGGATGGTTTGGGTTTCTCCGAAATCCTACACTCAACCATATCTAATCTAAGGTCTGTAGAAACTCATGGAATTAGTATCCATACCTGAGAAGATTACTTTTCTCTGGAAATTCTTCTCCTTTTTGCTAAGTCTTCTTCCTTGCCTCTTTTCCTTCTTCTCTCTTTCTCTCAATTCAATTAGGGTTGTGAAAGGAGTGAAAGTGGCTTAGGGACGTCCTTTAAATAGAGTAGGAATGTCCTATAATAGTCCCATTGAGATTTGGAAAGAATCCCAATCAAAAATTAGGAAGTTTCCTAATTTCAGACTTGGCAGTAAATGAGGGTCGATTAGAGGGTCGATGATCCCGTCGACCCTGTGGTCTGACACTGTCCGACCCTCTGTCTATTTTTCAGGGTCTGAGTTTCTAATTTGAGAGGGTCGACCCTGTTTAGCTGGGTATGCGACCCTTGCTCTATTTTAAGTGTTTTTGGGTCGATTTGATACCTGGGATCTCGCTCTCTCTCACGCCCTTGGTTCAATTGCCTCGACCATGATGGGTGAACCTGGTTCAAGGTGGTAAGACCGGGTTAATTTGACACGGGTCTTACAACTCCCCCCAACTTATAAAAATTTTGTCCTCGAAATTGGACGTACCTTCTGAATCAAATAAGTGAGGGTATTGTATTGCTTTCGTATAGCATTTTCTTCTTCCCATGTAACTTCTTCCATGTCTCTACTTTTCCATGTGACCTTAACATAGTAGATATCTCTGTTGCGTAGACGTTGAACCTTTCGACTAGTGATTTCCGTTGGTGTTACTTCAAATGTCAAATCGGTCAATTCTGGTAAATCCACTATCAAAACATGCGTTGGGTCTTTGACATATTTCTTCAATAAGAAAATGTGAAATACGTCATGCACGCTTGACATAGATGGTGGTAGTGCTAACTGATAAGCTACTTTTCCACGCTTAGCCAGAATTTCATATGGCCCGATATATCTTGGACTTAGTTTCCCTTTTTGTCCGAACCTTTTCAATCCTCACATAGGCGATACCTTCAAAAATACTTTATCACCTACGGCGAACTCTAGATCTCTTCGTCGAGTATCTGCGTATTGCTTCTGACGGTTCTGAGCTGTTCTTACTCTTTCCTTGATAATGTCGACCACTCGATAAGTTTCTTCAACGAATTCCGGTCCAACAATACTACGTTCTCCAACTTCATTCCAAAACAAAGGAGTTCGACACTTTCTTCCATACAGGGCTTCATAAGGTGACATCTGTATAGTAGCCTGATAGCTATTATTATAAGCGAATCGATCAATGGTAATTTTTCATCCCATGATCCCTTGAAATCAATTACACATGCTCGTAGCATATCTTCTAGAATCTGAATTGTACGCTCTGACTGTCCATCTGTCTGTGGATGGAATGCCGTACTGAACTTTAATGTTGTACCCATAGCCTTTTGTAGTTCTTCCCAAAACTTGGAAGTAAATCGGGGATCTCTATCAGACACAATGCTTTCTGGTACACCGTGTAAGCGAATAATATTATCCACATATAGCTTCGCTAACCTTTCCAGTGTATACTGAGGTCGTATAGGTATGAAACGAGCTATTTTTGTCAGACGGTCTACAATCACCCAAACTGCGTCAACTACTCGAAGAGTCAATGGTAGTCCTGTGACAAAGTCCATAGTGATGCAGTCCCATTTCCATGCTGGTTCCGGTAAGCTGCAATAGTCCTGCGGGTATTTGTCGTTCAGCCTTTACTTTCTGACAACTTAGGCATTGAGACACGAACTTAGCTACATCTGCTTTCATTCCCCTCCACCAGTATAATTTCTTTAGGTCATGATACATCTTTGTACTTCCAGGATGTACCGAGTAGATGGTGGTGTGGGCTTCTTTCATGAGTCGGTGTCTAATGTCTACACTTTTTGTTTCGGGTACACATATTCTTCCTTTGTATTTCAGTACCTTCTCGTCAAGGTGAACTCAGGGTTAGTCCTACCTTTCTCAATATCTTCGTGTACTGTTCTCAGATAAGGATCTGCTTTGATAGCTGTCTTCACTTCATCCACTATATCCGGTATAATCTTCAATGCCGCGAACATATTCGAAAACCGATGAATAAACCCTTGGTTGGCTGATCCATCCGTTGTATCTATCACATACTGCTCGTTGCCGTGATTGAATACCATTCCGGTAGTGCACATTGCCGCAGTCGTGCTAACTTCTCCTTGAGATCTTATCATTGCTTTTCTGCTCAATGCATCTGCTACTACGTTCGCTTTTCCT
Organism: Protea cynaroides; assembly: GCA_028583415.1. NCBI lineage: Eukaryota > Viridiplantae > Streptophyta > Magnoliopsida > Proteales > Proteaceae > Protea > Protea cynaroides. The sequence goes on from CM053271.1 coordinate 32,753,075, forward strand.
GGATGATACTGGATATCACAATCATAGTCTTTCAATAGTTTCAGCCATCTTCTTTGTCTCATATTCAACTCCTTCTGATTAAATAAATAAGTAATACTTTTATGGTCCGACTTGATTTGGAATTTCTCTCCGTATAGGTAATGTCTCCATATCTTGACAGCATGTACTACTGCCGTTAACTCCAAATCATGAGTGGGGTAATTTTTCTCATGTACCTTCAATTGTCTCGAGGCATAGGCAATCACTTGCTCTCCTTGCATAAGCACACATCCTAATCCCAATCCCGACGCATCGGTATATAAGGTAAACGTCTATCCTGGGATAGGAATAGTCAAAATTGGAGCGGATATCAATTTGGTCTTCAGTGTTTGAAAACTCTTTTCACACTTATCCGTCCATACAAATTTTTCTCCTTTCTTGGTCAAACTGGTAAGAGGTACGGCAATCCGAGAATAGTCTTCTACGAATCTCCGATAATAACCAGCTAGACCCAGAAAACTTCTAATTTCTTAAACGCTCTTTAGTGCTTCCCACTTTACGATAGCCTCGATCTTACTGGGGTCCACTTTGATTCCTTCAGCGGATACTACATGGCCTAGAAAGGCGACTTCACTTAGCCAAAACTCACACTTTGAAAATTTGGTGTATAACTTCTCTTTCCTTGAACGCTGTAGGGCTGCGTTTAGGTTCTTGACATGGGTTTCCTTGTCCTTGGAGTATACCAATATGTCATCAATAAATACTATAACCGACGTGTCCAACATATCGTGGAAAACTCGGTTCATAAGTTCCATGAACGTTGCCGGTGCATTAGTTAATCCGAATGACATTACTAAGAATTCATAATGTCCATATCTTGTCCTGAAAGCTGTCTTCGGGATATTTCTGTCCAAAATTCTTCAGCTGATGATATCTTGACTGAAGCAAATACCTTTGCTCCTTGCAACTGTTTAAACAAGTCATCAATCTGAGGTTGTGAATATCGATTCTTGTTCGTGAGCTTGTTAAATTCTCGGTAGTTTATACGCAGACAACACTACCATCCTTCTTCTTCACGAATTGCATTGGCGCTTCCCATGATGCAATACTTAGCCAATTAGAACCCTTGTCTAATAACTCTTGTAGTTGAGTCTCAATTTCTTCAACTCCGTAGGAGCTACTCTACAGGTGCCTATGACACAAGTATCGTCCTGGGTAACAAGTCGATGACGAACTCGATTGCATGATCAGATGGTAACCTAGGTAACTCTCCTAAAAACACATCAAACAATTTTTGCATCACATCAGTGTCTTCCATCTGTGGTGCTTCTTTGGTAACGTATACCACAGATACCATATATCCAACTCATTACTCTTCAAGGCATCTCTTCGCCCTTAGCATAGAGAGGATTAGCTTCTGCTTATTAGGCAATATGCTTCCAGTAAAACCAAATTATATGCCATCTTTATTCTTGAATGATAACCTCTTCTATGCACATAATCACTTTGTAGAGTGTTGAGACCACCAATCTATTCCCAAGATGATGTCAAAGTCTGCCATCTCAAGTTTATTTAGGTTGCGTCCAAATTTCATCCATCCATACTATTTGGACATTATTCATAACACTCATCTAAAACAACATTTAGTCTCAAAAGGGCTTGAACTAGTAAAATCTAGTGTAAGGGTCTTAAGAGCTTGTCTAGTTCCTTCATCTCTTATGATTCTCAAAGACTATTGCTAATATCTCATATCTTGCAAAGTTCATTAGCTTATATTTCCTTTATCACTTCTGTTCTACCTTGCTCTCTCTTTCATATACCTCGAAAAATATCTTGTGATTGTTACCTCATATCCCAAGTCTATCTATAAGCATTAGGGTATATGCTTATAAATTCATTAATTCATCTAAACTCTTTTGGTCTTTTCTTAATCAATCACTCAACATTGGGCATAACTCAATTATCATTGTATTAAATCGAGTATTACTTATGCCATGACTTTATCCTTGTATCCACTCTTAAATTTACCTTTTGGAATCTTCTAACTTGTCAAAATTTGTACCGATATAGCCATCCTTAACTCTACTTGAGTGCTATCTATTTCTTTACTGGCTACTCTTAATAGTTCCCACATTTTCTCATGCACTCTTTTATAGACATGATTCATATCCATCCATTTAGCAATCTCAAAACAAATCCTTTATTTCATCTGAGGTTCATTGGCTATAGTATTTAATCTGAATCCAATCATCTTTCTTCCAATAATTCTATTACCACTAATCATCTTTATCAACAAAGGTCAGGGAGTGTATGAATCAAAATGTCCATCCAAAAGTGATTCACTTCCTTCTGTCGATTTAGCATAATGGCAATACTTGCTTTATCTAGTGAACCTAGGTTTAAAGAATCATGAGTAAATCTGTGGTAATCCAACCGACATCAAAAGATCGTTAAGTTGCACGGTGGTCCAAATGCATAGAGGTTTTATAGTTCTTAACCTCATGGTTATAGGTTCTATCGAATATATAATGCCATTGGTCAAGGCACTACAAGAGTAAATCTGGAGAAGCTTTCATACATCAGTAAATTAGATATAAATCTGGAGAAAGATTTCATACATCAATAAATCAGGTATAAATTAGTAGATGTACGCTCAACATGATTAAGAATTTAACTGTCCATCCAGTTTGTATCTTTGTTCATGTTGTCGATCATGAGAATGGTGCAGATTGGTATAATCAGGAGTAATACTAAAGAAACAATATCTATAACTCCAATTGACAGGTTAAATCAAGAAGGTATCCTGTCAAGACACGCGAATTTAAAATCTGGTATGTGCATCCTCTATAATCATAAGAGTAAATCAATAATGCACCGCATCCTATATAATCATATCCACTTACATGGCCATTATCCTCTTATCTCTGTTTGGATTTAGCCAGAGATCTTTTCCTTTATCTCTACAGGGTTTTGGCATTACTAGCCATTTTCCTTCTCCCTCTGTCATACATCGAGTTTCACATACTGTGAAGTATCAACTCAGTACTCTAATCTCTTTGTTGTACAGATGCTTTCTTCTTGCTACTATAATATATCCATTGTATACTTAGGCAACTACCCAACTATAGATAATACCCTAAATTGTTTGTTTATTAGGATAATTTTTTGTCTTCTCTTTCTGTGTGAGTGTATATATATGGTTCCACCTTTTATATGTACATTATCGTCTTGTTTAATTTCTGTCTCAACCAACACAGGTGCTTATAGTTTGTTTGTATTAAAGTTTTTAATTTATCCTAACTCAGTTCATAGACTCCAGTGGAAGTATTCAGGTTTAATGGGTAAGACCTACGAGAGCTCTGATACCAAGTTGTCACACCCCAATTCCGCACATTTCAGAATGGTGTGATGAACCGCTAAATAACCAACGGTTCAACCAGGATCTCAAATAGGCTATCCCCACGTTACCCGAACCTTCATACACTCACCATCATAATCAAAGTAAATACACAATAGCGGAAGTCTAATAAATAAATAAACTGAGAACTAAAATGATATCCATAAATAATAGCAAATTATTCTGTGTTTAACTGAGACATAAATATTTAAGTACCAAATACATGTCTTATAAATCCAATAAAGAAATCTATAAAAATATCTAGTCAAATACACACGAGTTGCACTCGCAAGAGGAGTCGTGTGTATCATCTTCAGCTCCAGCGTCCATTGCTGCTACCGTCCCGTACATAGGCGCATTCATGTAATCTTCAACTGTGTAACCTGCATCATCAACTAAAAATATTCGACGTCGAGGGGTGAGCACACAACACGGCTCAGTGAGTAGCCAAAACAATGCAACATTACATATGCATGCACATTCATTTATCTCTTTGGTCTGGTTTATAGTTTGCAATGCGCAATAGAAAGGTTGGGTGGTCAAAGGTTAACGTTTATTGACACTGCCTCTATACATAGGGTGTGGAAGCCCGCCCGAAGGTTAACGTTTATCGTCGTCCCCATCCACCCTACCATAACATTATACAACAAAGGTTAACGTTTATTGCTATATAATGCTATACCAACACGTAAGCCCCTGTTAGCGAGGGCTTACAAACTGGGCTCGCTACTAACCAGTCCTAATGCCAAACAGTGTATCCAAGGCCTCACCCCAGCATCCCTCAGAATGTCCATAGAGATAGAGCTAAGGCCCCCCGGTAGAGTCGAGAGACTATAAGGACCGAGACCACCTCCCTTGATACTCTACGACATAATAGTTCTGCTAAAAGTAATGGCGATACGACGATGCCAATGCACAAGACTTGAGTTAGAGATAGAGCTAAAGTGCTGAGACCCGCCAAAGGTTACGTTTATTGACGTCCTCATCACACCTCCCCTGATACTCGCTCGCATCAAACACATCAACCACACACATACAAGCACATGCCTATTCCTATCATCATCATCATCATCATGTTATAAATAATAAAGTAAATATGCATGAACAAATAATAGAAATATTGGATGGCATGCTGTATGCACATTACAAACATATTCGCATATGATCAAGCATAGCATAGGACTCAAGAAATAAAATATAGTTTCTTATTAACCAATTTAGTTTGGTGTTAAGGTTCCTCACCTTTTATTGTTATTAGATCCTCTTCCAAGCTTTAGAATCACTTTTATATTGTTATTATATTGCTAGCAAACCTAACAAAGTCGATAGAATTTAATTAGAATTAATTTCCAATTTAAAAATCATGCTGTTAACTGAGGATCGATCAGAGGGTCGATGCTCAGAATGCATAGGGTCGATGGGTCTATCGACCCTGTCCTCTGTCTGAACTTCCCAAATGCTGAGGGTCGATGGTCAGGGTGCATAGGGTCGATGGGTCTATCGACCCTGTGTGCGACCCTCTATGCAATCAGGTCCAATTTCTAGTTTTTAATTCATTCTTCATGTTTGGGGTCCTCTGGCTTGCTTCCACATTCCATTAAACATTTATTCCATGGTCTGAAACCATGATTCATCCTCCTAGATGGCTTTCATGCATTATCCTAGGTTTTTCCATGACAATCGAACCATGGATGGATGGTTTGGGTTTCTCCAAAATCCTACACTCAACCATATCTAATCTAAGGTCTGTAAAAACTCATGGAATTAGTATCCATACCTGAGAAGATTACTTTTCTCTGGAAATTCTTCTCATTTTTGCTAAGTCTTCTTCCTTGCCTCTTTTCTTCCTCTTTTCCTTCTTCTCTCTTTCTCTCAATTCAATTAGGGTTGTAAAAGGAGTGAAAGTGGCTTAGGGACGTCCTTTAAATAGAGTAGGAATGTCCTATAATAGTCCCATTGAGATTTGGAAAGAATCCCAATCGAAAATTAGAAGTTTCCTAATTTCAGACTCGGCAGTAAGTGAGGGTCGATTAGAGGGTCGATGATCCCGTCGGCCCTGTAGTCTGACACTGTCCGACCCTCTGTCCATTTTTCAGGGTCTGAGTTTTTAATTTGAGAGGGTCGACCCTGTTTAGCTGGGTATGCGACCCTTGCTCTATTTTAAGTTTTTTTGGGTCGATTTGATACCTGAGATCTCGCTCTCCTTCACGCCCTTGGTTCAATTGCCTCGACCATGATGGGTGAACCTGGTTCAAGGTGGTAAGACCGGGTTAGTTTGACACGGGTCTTACAGCAGTGGTGGTGGTGGGGGTGGTGGAGGTGGTGGAGGTGGTGGTGGTAGTGGTGGTGCCAGTGGCGACGGCGGTGGTGGTGGTGGTAGTGGTAGTAGTAGTGGTGATGGTGGTGGTGGCAACGATGGTGGAAGTGGGTGGTGGGTGGTGGCGACGACGGTGATGGTGGTGGGTGGCGGTGGAGGTGGTGGTGGTTGTGGTGGCAGTGGTGGGCGGTGGTGACCATGGTGGTGGTGGTGGTGGTGGTCAAGTGAGAATCATGTGAGAGTTGACTCTTTTCTTTTTCCCAAAAGGTTGATCGAACAGTTTGGAGCAAGTATTTATGACTCCAAAATTTTAGATTCTAGAGTCATTCTGAATCCTGTTCACTCTGTAGGAGTTGGAATCCAACTGGATTTATCAAACGCGCTTCTACTCCAAAATGGCTCCTTGGGAGCCAGAATCCATAGAATCCAAAAACAGAAGTTTTATCAAACAAGGCCTTAAAAGATGAGGTACTCAAACGTCAGTTATAAATTGCACATTAAAACATACCAAACATTTTTCTCATTATATAATGTATTATGTTTAGTGGCACCAAACCGTTATTGTTTATGACTCATAATTTATTATCATAATTGACTTGTCACGAATAACTTATAATACATTATATAATACAAACCAAAGAGAGCCTTAGTCTTTGCTCGTCGAGCGGTTGTGGAATGGATGCTTTGGTTCTGTAGTACTAATAGCAATAAATGTTGATTGAGACTAACATTATTTAATTGTCTATGCCTATAAAATTCGATTATACATAAACATAGCATATGATAAAAGAAACTATAAAATAAGTTTGACCACTTACAGATTGGAAAAACAGATTTTGAAATCAGATGGGCTAAGTCATGCAAATAGTCACTCTCCTTAAGGTTGTTTCACCTTCTATGGTGCAAAGGTTCCCTATGAATCAACCTCCAAGATAAAACAACCCCTTGAGGCCCTTCCAGTTATGTGCACTCAAACAATTGGACCTCGTTAAAAGAACTGATGGCTAAGATCAACAGTCCTTTAACGGAGTAGGCTCGATAGCGGTCGAATAGAGTATGAGAGAGAGTTGGAGGGACACACACACACACACACACACAACACACACACACACACACACACACACACACACAAGGTTACTAGCAAGGGGTACACCCTTATGATGGATGGCCAGGATGTTTCTGATCCAAGGGTCCCTTGGATCAAGGGCTCAGATTGCCTCCTTTATATGTAGGGATACACCTTTAAGAAATAGAAGGGACACCAAACATACCCCTATACGTATGGGTGAGGGACACCAAACATACCCCTATATGTATGGGTATACCTCTACATACCAAAAGGTATAGGTAACCACCCTTCCAAAAGGATACATACATATAGATACTATCCATATTTGTATCCGCATCAGTATCTGTATAAATCTCAATTCAACTTTGTCCAAAGTAATGTGATACTAAATTTCCCACTAGCTCAACTAACTCAAAACAAAACTAATTTGATTTTCCCTCCAAAATGAAAATGAAACTTTGAATTTTGTTTTGGGAAAATTTCACCCACCCCCTATACTTTGCTTTTAAGTCATCCAATCCCCAAGTTCGTGATTAATTTCACACACCACCCCTCATTTGTTAAATATGTATCACACAGACCTTGTCTGTCTATTAAGTGATGCTGTGGCTTGGTTTATTATTTTCTAAAGACAAAATTACCATTAGAAACTAGTTAAGATAATGTCTTACCCTCTTCCAAACCTTAGGGAAGAAACAAAAAAAAAATAAAGTGAAACTCCAAAGGAGAAAGGCAAGCGTTGTCGGCACCAAAGAACATCATAATTGCTGGTGGCTCTCCACCACCTTCCTCAGCTCCAACTGGGAAAACCTTTTCCATCGTCTGTTGTACCCACTATCAAACTAATTGTGCCCACAAAAAAGGGGAATCATTAAATTCCTCACCGATTACAAAGGAATCCTCTCTGATGT
>CM053271.1:32761247-32795571 GCA_028583415.1 Protea cynaroides
CGCCATTACCTTAGCAGAACTATTACGTCGTAGGGCATCAGGGGAGGTGGTCTCAGACCGTGTAGTCTTCGACTCTGCCGGGGGGCCTTAGCTCTATCTCTATGGATGTATTGAGGGATGCTGGGGTGAGGCCTTGGATATACTGATTGACATTAGGATTGATTAGTTGCGAGCCCAGTTTGCAACCCCTCGCCAGCAGGGGCTTACGTGTTGGTATGATATCAACCGGTACTGCCATGCCATTTTCATGGGGGTATATTGTGCCATAGTGGGTGCATGTAGGACGACAATAAACGTTAACCTTTGGGCGGCTTCACACACTCGTGTATAGAGGTGAGGCGGCCACCGAACCTTTCTATAGCACATTGCAAACTATAAACCAGACCAAAAATATGAATTGAATGCATGCATATGTTTGTTGCATTGTTTTGTTTTCTCACTGAGCTCAAGTTGGAGAGCTGACCCTCGTGCATGAAATTCTTTTTAGTTTCTGATGTTGCATTACGATTGAAGATTATGTCAACACACCAACATATGAACATGTGGCGGCTATGGTGAGCAAGCTGTGGAGGACGAACATGGTTCATTAAGCTAGCGTTTCAACTATGGATACGCTTAGTGTTTAATTTCTGTATTTGGATATTGTAATATATATTAAATTATGTTTTGGTTACTTGGAGATAAATGGAATATTAATTATTTATCATGACTAGACCTCAGTTCATTATCTGAAAGAGTTCTGCTATTTACTTTATTACCTCTGATTAATGTGGAATGTATTTTGGTTTAACAATATTTGGGATAGCCTATACGAGATCCTGGTTGAACCGTTGGTTTATTGACGGTTCATCACACCATTCTGGTTGGTGCAGAATTGGGGTGTGAAAACTTAGTATCAGAGCTCTCAGGCCTTTCCCATGAAACCTGAATACTTCTAATAGAGTCCATGAACTAAGTTAGGATAAATTAAAAGCTTTAATACAAACACACCATAAGCACCTGTGTTGGTTGAAACTGAACTTAAACAAGACAATAATGTACATATTAAAGGTGGAACCATATATATACACAAACCGAAAGAGAAAATTTAAAACTTATCCTGATAAGCGAATAATGTAGGATATGATCTATAAGTCGGGCAGTTATCTAAGCATACAAATGATATAGTACAGTAAGAAGAAGGAAGCATCAGTAAAGTAGAAAAATTAGAATACCGAGTTGATACTCACAAAATGTGAAACTCGATGTATTTGGGGAAGAAGAAAAATGGTTAGTAATGCCTAAGTCCCTGCAATGATAAAGGGAAAGATCTCAGGCTAAATGCAACAGAGATAAGAGAACAATGGCCATACACTAAAAATAAAAGAAGATAAAGCTATACTCTTTGGTGACGTGGAGACTCTAAGTGAGATCCACCACAAGCTGATCCGTTACCTGCTGAGCATTAAGAAGATGTTGGAACTTGACCCCCACCACTATCTGGGTTGAGAATGGGTAATGAAAACTCATCTGAGCCGATGCTTAATAATGATAATCAGATTAAAGCAAATCAAAGGAGGTAAACAACCAGGCCACTTCAGCCAATCACCTGGACTACCCAAGTTGCCAATGTTACATCAACACCTCCGAGTCAGACCAAGTACGGTACCAATTGGTAGCAACACTGTACCCCCAACACCTGTTACCTATAACATAGTGTCTACCATACAGCAAGACCCTGTAATGCACATTCCAGTGCAGAAGCTTGGTGCACAACAAGCAGTATATCAAGGTGGTTACCCTTATCAGCCACCGATGTATGAGATAGTTACATCATGACACAATGATCCGACCAAAGATTGAGGAATATTTTTTGAAGACGAAGCCGTAAACATTTTCAGCAGAGGATCAAATCTAATTGTGGCCATATAACTAGATATGTTTATATAGGATCCGGTGCATTGTTGATTTACTCTTATGATTATAGAGGCACATACCTGATTTTAATTTCTTATGCCTTGACAGGATACCTTCTTGATTTAACCTGTCAATTGGAGTTATAGATATTGTTTCTTTAGTATTAGTCCCGATTATACCAAACTGAGCCACTCTCATGATCGACAACATGAACAGAGATATGAACTGAATGAACAGTTAAATGTTTAATCATGTTGAGCGTACATCTTTTTGATTTTACCTGATTTACTGATGTACAAAAACTTTCTCCAGATTTATTCCTATAGTGCCTTGACCAATGACATTATACACTCAATAGAACCTGTAACCATGAGATTAAGAATTTTAAAACCTCTATTTTCCATGTATTTGGACCACCGTGTAACTTAATGACCTTTTGATGCCGGTGGGATTACCATAGATTTACTCCTGATCCTTTAAACTTAAGTTCGTCAGATAAAGAAAGTGTTTGTCGTCATACTAAATTGAAAGAAAGAAATGAATTGTTTGGATAAACATTCTGATTCTTACATTTCTCGACATCCATTGATAAGATGTTTAGTGATAATGGAATTATTGGAAGAAAGATGATTAGATTCAGATTAAATGCTATGGCCAATGAACCTCAAATGAAGTAATGGAGAATCTATTTTGAGATTACTGATTTGATGGATATGAGCCATGGTCATAAAAAAGGGTGCATGAGCAAAAGTGAAAACTATCAAGAGTAACTAGGAAAAAGTAGATAGCACTCAAGTAAAGTTAAAGATGGCTATATCGGTATGAATTTTGACAAAGCAGAAGATTCCTAAAAGCAAATCTAAGAGGGGATACAAGGATAAAGTCAAAATTATGGCATTGATAGTATTCAGATTAGTATAAGTAATACAGGTTTATGCCAAATGTCGAGTGAGATGATTAAGTAAAGACCAAAAGAGTTTGATTGGATTAATGAATTTATAAGCATATACCCTAATGCTTATAGATAGACTTGGGATATGTAGTAACAATCATAAGATATTTTTTGAGGTATATGAAAAGAGATCAGGATAGAACAGAAGTGATAAAGGAAATATAAGCTAATGAACTTTTCAAGATATGAGATTATTAGCGATAGTCTTTGAAAGTCATAAGAGATGAAGGAACTAGACAAGCTCTTAAGACTGTTACACCAAATTTTCTAGTTCAAGCCCTTTTTGGACTAGATGTTGTATGGGATGAGTGTTACGAACAATGTCCAAATCATATGGATGAACAGAATTTGGATGCAACCTGAGTCAACTTGAGATGGTAGACTTTGACGTCATCTTAGGAATAGACTGGTTGTCTTAACACTCCACAAAGTTGTTGTGTGCATAGAAGAGGTTATCATTCAAGAATAAAGATGACATATAATTTAATTTTATTGGATGTAAGTTGCCAAGAAGTGAAGGCTGATCCTCTCTATGCTAAAGGCCAAGAGATGCTTTGAAGAGAAAGAAGTTGGATATATGGTATCTGTGGTATACGCTACCAAAGAAGCACCACAGATGGAAGAAATTGATGTAATGCATAAATTTCCTGATGTGTTTCCAGGAGACTTATTTGGGTTACCATCTGATCATGCGACCGAGTTCGTCATCGACTTGTTACCCAAGGACGATACTTGTGTCAAAGGCACCTATGAATAGCTCTTATAGAATTGGAGGAACTGAGACTCAACTACAAGAGTTATTAGACTAAGCTCCTAATAGGCTAAGTATTGCATCACGGGGAGTGCCAATGCAATTCGTGAAGAAGAAGGATGATAGTGTTGTCTGCGTATAGACTATCGAGAATCGAACAAGCTCACGATCAAGAATCGAGATCTATCACCTCGGATCGATGACTTGTTTAAACAGTTGCAAAGAGCAAAGGAAATTTCTAAGATTGATCTTCGGTCAAGGTATCAACAGTTGAAGAATTTGGACAGCGATATCTCGAAGATACCTTTAGAATCGAGATTGGATATTATGAGTTCTCGATTATGACGTTGGGATTAACCAATGCCCCTACATCTTTTATGGAGCGGATGAACTGGGTGTTTCATGACGTGTTGGACACGTCGGTCATAGTTTTCATAGATGATATTTTGGTTTATTCCAAGAATGAAGCAACTTATACAATGAATTTTAGAACAGCTTCACAACAGCTGAAAAGGGAAAAACTTTATGCCAAGTCCAAGAAATATGAAACCCGATTAAACAAAGTGATCTGCTTAGATCACATAGCATCATAAAAAGGGATTAAAGTGGACCCTATTAAGATAGAAGCAATTGTATGGTGAGAAACGCCTAAGAACATTGTGAAGATCAGAAGTTCCTTGGGTTTAGCTGGTTATTACAGACGATTTGTAGAGGACCACTCTAAGATCGCAAAAACCTCTTACCAAGCTAACCAAGAAGGGAGAGGAGTTTAATTGGACGGACAAGTGTGAAGAATGTTTCCAGATTCTAAAGTAAGGTTGATATCAACTCCCATCTTGATCATTCGGACACCAGAGAAACCGTTTACCCTAAACATCGTAGCTTTCGGATTGAATCTAGGATGCGGGTTGATGCAAAGTAAATAAGCAATTGTATATACTTCAAGAAAATTGAAGGAGCATGAGAAGAGTTACCCTACTCATAACTTGGAAGTACCGGTGATGAGTTATGCAATCAAGGCTTGGAGACATTACCTATATAGAGAAGAATTTCAAATTAAATCGGATTACAAGAGTTTTATTTATCTCTTCATTAGAAAGAGTTAAACATAAAGACAAGAAAATGGATAGAATTGTCCAAGGATTAAGACCGTGATACACAGTGTCGCTCAAGCCAGGCTAATGTAGTAGCTAAGGCCTTAAGCAAAAAGGGAATTATGAAGTCCGAGGAAGGAACTAGTATAGATGCTACCTTATGTTTCGCAACAATAGATTCCGATTTAGAAGGAGAGTAACATATAATAGAAACTCGTGATGACCCAATTGAGCGAGAAATTATGGATGAACTTATGGAGCAATAGTTCGTCGACTGCGCGTGTGGCATTAAAGATCATCTTTGAATTGATGGAAGAAGTAAAAGTAGCAATTTTGCTAGATCTGTATACAAGAATGGTGTAAGCAGATTTAGAGGAAGGAAAACCAAACCCTGACTTACTCCGGATGTGAGAAAGGTCCTATGATACAGAGGATGATTATGTATACATGAAGTGAAGAATACTGATCATAAGATATAAGATAATGCTAAAAGCCCATTCTATTCCGTATTGGATACATTCTAGAAGTATAATATATACCAAAACATGAAGAGATTATTTTGGTAAAAGGGAATGGAAGTAGTTGTGGCTAGATGCATGTTTCACTGTTTGAATTATCAACAAGTAAAGGCTGAAAGATAAAGACCAACATGGCTTACCATAACCACTATCGGAGCCAGTCTGGAAGTGGAACTGCAGTACAATGAACTATGTCAATGATTTGCCACTCACTCCCAGATCGGTTGACATGGTTTGGGTGATTGTTGATCACTTTGTGAAGATAACTCATTCCATTGCTATACGACCTCAGTATGCTTTGGAGCGGCTAACTAAGCTATATGTGGGTTGAATTGTTAGCAAGCTACTATGTAGATGTCACATATAAAGCATGGTACAGTAGAAATGTCAAATTCTTTTGTTTTGGAATGAAGTTGATGAATGAAGAGTTTTAAGACCTAAGCCTATTGAAGAAACCTATCGAGTGGCAGACAAGATCAAAGAAAAGGTCTAGGATGCTCAAGTTGTCAAAAGAGACACCAAGACCTCGAGTTCGTCATAAGTGACAAAGTGTTCTTGAGGATATCACTTATGCATGGATTAAAAACAATTCAACGAGAAGGGAGAGTTGTATCCGATATATGTTTTGGACCTCATGAAATTGGAGAGATGTAGAAATGTTGTATATCAACTAGCGTTACCGCTGTCCATGTCTAGTGTGCATGACGTATTTCGCGTGTCTCTATTGAAGAAGTACATTGGAGATCCATATCAAAGGTATTGACCACTGATCCACTGGATTAGATAGAAGAATTAACCATTGAAGTGGTACCAGCCTAGTTCACTAGTTGGAAGGTACAACATCTCAAAAACTGGGATAATTATTATATGAAGGTAACCTGGCGAAGACAAGACATGGAGAAGATTACATGGGAGGAAGAAGATGCAATGCGAAAATAGAATTCCCACCTATTGACTCCGAAGTAAATTTAAAATTTGAGGACAAAATTTATTTTAAGGAGGGGGGAGTTGTCAGATCCGTACGTTCAAATTTCGAGGACGAAATTTCTTTTAAGGGTGGTGGAGTTGTAAGACCCGCACGCCACGAATCCGGTCTAACCTTACATTTCGTGTCGTGACCAATCTACATATCATGGTCGAGCCAAGTGGACCAAGTGTGTGAAGAAACCCAAGACCCAATATAAAATTTTACTCAAAAACAGTCAAAATGAGGGTAGGATCGCATGCCTAAACAGGCAGGGTCGACCCCCACCTCAAAAGAAGTCCAACCCATGACTTTTGGTCGTGGGGTCACAGGGGTCTTGAATTGTCCGACCCCCCCATCGACCCCCTAGCATCGACCCTAGGAAAACAACAAAAAACAGCACCAACCGAAAATTAGGAAACTTTTCTAATTTCAATTGGAACATTTCCTAATCTCAATGGGACTTATTTTGGGAGGTTCTCCTCTATAAATATGATGTCCCTAAGCCTCTTTCACTCCTTTTAGAACCCTAATTGAAAGTAAGAGAAAGAGAAGAGAAGGAAGAGAAGAAGAGAAGGAAAACTTGAAGAAAAGGCTAAGGAAGAAGAAGAAGAAGCTCAGAGAAATCTTTGAAACTCAGACTACAGAAGGTATGAACCTCAATCCCTATCTGAATTGAAAGCTTAGAATAGATTATGATGAAGTTAGGTTAGGAGAAACCCTAATACCATCCATCCATGGATGAATTCCAATGGAAATCACGAAAAACTATGAAAAGTGAGTAACTTAGAGTTTTGAGCCATAGAACAATCATAGAATGGACTATAAAAGTAAGCCAAAGGACCCAAACACGAAATAATGGACTGTAGGATGAAAAGGTCGACTCAAACCACGGGGGTCGCACGTGGGGTCGATTGGGAATCAACCCTACTAGACCACAGGATCGACCCACAGCATTCAGGAAGTCCAGGGATGTGGTAGTCGCACCCAGGTCGATGGAACATCCGACCCTGGCATTGACCCTACCCCTGGGGGTCGCAGTAAACTGCTACCCTACCTGTGACCCTCGCTTAACAGCAAGCCAAAAATTATTGTAATGAATTTTAATTAAAGTCTATCGACTTGTTAGGTTTTTCTATTGATATAAAAGTGATTCTTAAAGCTTGAAAGAGGATCTACACTCAAGCAAAGGTGAGGGAATAAGACCTAAACTAATTGGCTAATAATAAACTGTTTTATTTCTTGAGTCCAATGCCATGACTGATTTTATTCGTGTATGCTTGTAATGTGCATTCAACATGTCATCCAATATTTCTATTATTACTGTTCATGCATATTTAATTTCATTGTTTATAACATGATGATGATAATGATGATAGGAACAAGCATGTGAATGTTTATGTTTGGTTAGTGTACTTGATGCGGATAGGGGATGGTATCAACCGGTACTTCAATGCCATTTTCATTGGGTATATTGTGCCATAGCTTTATCCAAGTCTTGTCCACTGACATCGTCGTATCGCCATTACCTTAGCGGAACTATTATGTCGTAGGGCATCAGGGGAGGTGGTCTCGGATAGTGTAGTCTTCGACTCTACCGGGGGGTCTTAGCTCTATCTCTATGGATGTATTGAGGGATGATGGGATGAGGCCTTGGATACACTGATTGACATTAGGATTGGTTAGTTGCGAGCCCAGTTTGCAAGCCCTCGCCAGCAGAGGCTTACGTGTTGGTATGGTATCAACCGGTACTGTCATGCCATTTTCATGGGGGTATATTGTGCCATAGTGGGTGCATGTGGGACGACAATAAACGTTAACCTTTGGGTGGCTTCACACACTCATGTATAGAGGTGAGGCGGCCATCGAACCTTTCTATAGCACATTGCGAACTATAAACCATACCACAAATATAAATTGAATACATGCATATGTTTGTTGCATTGTTTTGTTTTCTCACTGAGCTCAAGTTGGAGAGCTGACCCTCGTGCACGAAATTCTTTTTAGTTTCTGATGTTGCAGGTATTACGATTGAAGATTATGTCAACACTCCAACATATGAACATGTGGCGGCTATGATGAGCAAGCTGTGGAGGACGAACATGGTTCATTAAGCTAGCATTTCAACTATGGATACACTTAGTGTTTAATTTCTGTATTTGGATATTGTAATATATATTAAATTATATTTTGGTTAGTTAGAGATAAATGAAATATTAATTATTTATCATGACTAGACCTCAATTCATTATCTGTAAGACTTCTGTTATTTACTTTATTACCTCTGATTAATGTGGAATGTGTTTTGATTTGACAATATATGGGATAACCTATACGAGATCCTGGTTGAACCGTTGGTTTATTGACGGTTCATCACACCATTCTGGTTGGTGCAGAATTGGGGTGTGAAAGAACTGGCTCCCCCTACGACTGGACCACCCTCCGTCTTTAAAGGGCGCGTGGAGCGTCTAATTTCGACATGGTTTTTTCTGACAGACTTGTCTCTTCTTGCTCTTCAGTTTGATATGCTATATGGCTATGTTTGGTGATTCTGGGACATGTATTTTATTAAAAAGCACCCTTTTGGAACATGTTTCGTATTTTTTATTATATATTGTTCTGTTTATCTTATCCCAACTATACTGATGAACACATGTGCATGATTTATGAATGATAACATATTAATTATGTCATTCATGGTTATTTATTCCCACTAAATGACTGCAAGTAGAGTTTTGTTAATGTCATAATGGAATTGGGTTGGTTCCACCAAAGTGGCAAACCTGATTACATTAGGACATTTTCAAAGCTCAAGATATCTTACACCTTCATGGCAGTCAAGGATGACAATATCTACCCAAAGGTGGTGTTGCCAAAGTTAAAGGATAATCATACACCAGATTGAAAGGGTTTTAACTTAGGGTTTTTTCAGACACCCAAAGTTGATGGGATTCCCGAAGGTTTTTATTCTTTCGCAGTTTTGCACAGATACTAGAGGACCAGTGCATTCTTATCCTAAAGGATAAGTTAGTAGTTTTGATTGACTCTAAGGAGGTATATTGATGCTTGCATTTGTTTACATATACATATTTGCTAGCATATCTTAACATGAGTATTTTCACATGTTGGTAATGATTTAGTGAATTGAACTCGTGTTTTGATTACATACAGGATGTCTTCTACTATGATCGATTTGTTTACTATTTCTATTCTATCAGCATCAAATTATAAAAAATGGAGGGAGGAATTAGAGATTACTCTAGGCTTAAATGATTTTGACATAGCTGTCACAGATGATAAACCTGCTGAACTTACTATTGATAGTACCCCAGAGGAAAAACTGAAAATGGAAAGGTGGACCAATGCCAACAAGAAATGCATGCTTATTATTAAGCGTACTGTAACTGAAACAGTTAGGAACAGTATTATAGAAAAAAAGAATGCAAAGAAATTTTTGAAAGCTATCAAAGATAAATATGAAGTTTCTGATAAAGGTAAAAGGGGTGTCTTAATGGAAAAGCTGACTACTAGCAAAATTAATGGTGAAGCTAGTCTTAGGGATCAGATTGTTAACATGCAGGGTACAACTGAAAAACTCAAGGATATGGGACACCCTGTAGATGATGAGTTTCTGGTTCATTTATGTATAAATGCTTTACCAAAGAAGTACACTCAAATTAAAGTTGCTAGCAATGCATCTATTACACCATGGTTATTCAATGAGTTCATAGGCATATGTGTTGAAGAGGAGACTAGACTAAAGAAGGATAAAGGTGAAAGTGTCAGTGCCATAACCTACAAGAAATACTCTTACAAAGGTAAGGGAAAGCAGCCTAGTTATAGACCCATGAGAAAAGGAAAGAGTTACTCTCAGAAGGGGAAGAAGCCATATGACAAGCCTAAAGGGGATGTAGAACATCAAGACAACAGAGATCTTTCAAAGACAGAGTGTTTTTGGTGCCACAAGAAAGGACACATAAAGAAGGACTGAAATAGATTGTCCTACCTGGAGAAGAAGGAGGAGGAATCTGATATTTATTTCTCTCTTTTTTTTTTTGGGTAAATAATATTTATTTCTCTCTTGTTTGCTTTGAATCCTTTCATATTGATGCTCCTGTAGATTCTTGGTGGATTGACTCGGCTTCCTCTGTTCATGTCAGTCATTCCTTGCAAGGGTTTCTATCCAAGAGGACGCCAAGCAAGGATGAGGTGAAGATGTTCGTGGGGAATGGAGTAGAAGTCGATGTTGAGGCCATAGGAGTATCTAGGATTTATATAGATTGTGATATTTTTATTGATTTAGAAAACGTTGTTTATGTTCCCTTTATGAAGAAAAATTTGATTTCTGTTTCTAGACTTGCCAAGAAAGGCTATTGTTTATCTTTTAATCAAGAATGTTTTCTATTGTCCTATAATTTTTGTGCTGTTGAAAATGGTGTTATTGTTGATAGATTTTATAGATTAAATATTACTCCCCTTATGGTTATGAATGTCTGTTATGAATGTCTGTTCTAAACGTTCTAAACTGGATGAAAATTTTGCTACCCTTTGGCATAAACATTTGGGACATATATCTATCGATAGGATGAAAAGGCTTGAGAAGGACAGTGTTTTAAAATCCATGAATTATGATGATATGAATGTTTGGGTTGAATGTATAAAAGGAAAGATGACAAGGTTAAGAAAGATGAAGGCTGTCCGTAACGAGGGGTTGTTAAATTTGATTCATACTGATATTTGTGGCCCTTTTCCTACTCCCACACTTGGAGGACATAAATATTTCATTACTTTTACTGATGACTTCTCTCGCTATGGTTATATATATCTCTTATTTGATAAATCTAGTTCTTTGGATGTCTTCAAGATATTCAAAGCTGAGGTAGAGAATTATCTATCAATGAAGATCAAAATTGTTAGATCTGATAGAGAAGGTGAGTATTATGGGAGACCAGGTGATACTGATCAACATCTTGGTCCTTTTGTCAAGTATTTATAGGATCAAGGTATAGTACGTCAATACTCTATGCCTGATACTCCACAACAAAATGGAGTAGCAGAGAGGAGAAATATGACTCTCAAAGATATGATGAGGAGCATGATGAATAATACTAATCTTCCTTTATCCCTATGGGGTGAGACATTAAAGACTGCAACAAATATTCTTAAGAGTACTAAGTAAATCAGTTCCAAAGACACCATTTGAGCTTTGGACTGACAAGAAACCTAGTGTGCTTCATTTTCATGTTTGGGGCTACAGAGCAGAGGCAAGACTATATAATCCTCAGGAAAACGTGTTTAATTCCAGAACAGTGAGTTGTTATTTTATGGGTTATCTAGACAGGTCAAAGGGGTTCAAATTCTATTATCCTAATTCTATAAATAGGATAGTGGAAACCATTCATGTTAAATTTATTGAAGATGCTGAGGGGTTGCTTCAACTAAGAAATCTACATTTTGATGAGGTTGAAGTTGAGGCTGTCACTGAAGTTTCTCAGTTGCAGGTGCAATCTATCATTCCAGAAGAACCTATGATGGAGATGCCTGAGACTATCGTTCCTCAGGATCCTATTCAGCCTAATATTCCTGTTGCTATTGTAGAGCCAGAGGGTGAATTGAGGAGGTCCAGAGGGCCTCATAAGTCACCTATTTCTTCTTATTACGTGACTTATTTGACTGAGAATGATTTTGATATTGGGCAGTAGGAAGATCCCACAAGTTTTTAGGATGCTATAAATAGTAGTAATGCATCTAAATGGCTAGATGCAATGAAGGATGAGTTGATATCTATGGACCACAACAAGGTATCAGAACTTATGGATTTACCTGTGTACCCATAGGCTCAAAATGGATATACAAGACTAAGTGTGACTCCAAAGGTAGAGTTGAGCACTGCAAAGCCAGATTAGTAGCAAAGGGGTTCACACAAAGGGAAGGAATTGATTACATGAAAATGTTTTCTCCAGTTTCTAAAAAGGACTCATTCAGAGTTATTATGGCATTGGTAGCTCATTTTAATCTGGAGCTGTACCAGATGGATGTGAAGACAACATTTCTAAATGGAGATTTGGCAGAGGAAGTTTATATGGTCCAACCAGAAGGTTTTGAAGAAAAAGATAAGGAAAATATGGTTTGTAAACTTAAGAAGTCTATTTATGGACTAAAGTAAGCTTCAAAACAATGGAATCTAAAGTTTCATCAGATTATATCTTCTTTTGGATTCATTAAAAATTTACCTGATCAATGCATCTACTTGAAGATCAGTGGAAGTAAGTATATTTTTTTTGTCTTATATGTTGATGATATCCTATTGGCTAGCAGCGATATGAGTTTACTTGTTGAAACTAAAGGTTTTCTGTCTGAAAATTTTGAAATGAAAGATATGGGAGAAAGTACCTTTGTACTTGGCATAAAGATATGTAGAGACAGAACAAGGGGACTACTGGGACTATCTCAAAAGGCATATATTGATCATATTCTCAAGCGGTTCAATATGTCTACCTATTCAGGTGGAGATTTGCTTATGAGCAAAGGAGATAAGTTAAACAAAGAACAGCGTCCAAAGAATGATTTTGAAAAAGGCTTTATGGATGATAAGCCATATGCTTCTACAGTAGGGAGTTTAATGTACGCACAAGTTTATACTCGACCTGATTTGGCCTTTGCAGTGAGTGTTCTTGGTCGTTTCCAGTCTAATGCTAGTCCTACTCATTTGATAACAGCAAAGAAGGTTATGAGATATTTACAAAGGGCCAGGGACTACATGCTTATATATCGCAGTGGTACTACCCTTGAGGTAGTTGGATATTTTGATGCAGATTTTGCTGGTTACACTGATGATCTGAAGTCCACTTTAGGACATGTTTTTATGATTGCAGGAGGTGTCATCTCTTGGAGGAGTGCTAAGCAGACACTTCTGGCTACATCAACCAAGCATGCAGAGTATGTAGCTTTATATGAAGCTACTCCTCAAGCCATGTGGATAAAAAACTTTATTTCTGGCTTGAAGGTTGTTGACTCTATTTCTAGACCTATTTTGATACATTGATAACAGTATGGCAGTGCTATTTGCAAAGAAGAATGATAAGTGTGGTGGTTCTAAATACACAGAAATAAAGTATTTGCTGGTGAAAGAAAAGATCACTTCTAAAGACATCACAGTTGAGCTCATTTCGAAGGATTACATGATCGCAGATCCTCTGACAAAGGTTTTTCCAGTGAAGGTTTTCCAAGGACATGTGTCGAGCATGGGTGTTGTTGATTCTTTCGATGTCATTAGTTAGTGGGGGATCTTTCATTTTATGTTTTAGTAGACTTTGTTTATGTTTAATATTCATTAGTCTTGTTTTTTGTCTAGACATGATTATTAATAAAAACCATGGTTATTTTTTGATTCAGTATTTATTCATTGTTATCATTGTTGTATTGCATTTTACATGACATGTTATTGATAAAGGGCAGTATTAAGCCATATGAACGGGCAGTTTTAGCCATAGTTCACGGCGGTGTGCCAAAGAGTGATATTGACCAAAAGGATATGTGGTGGGTTGCTACAGTCAATATTAAGGTTTGTTGCCTGTGAGGTTTATCAAGGCAATTCAGGACTCACACGAAAATTATATTTTCATGCATTCATTTCAAAGCGGTTCATGTTGTTAAGCAAACCTTTGTATATGACTGACAGAAGGTTTTACGCTTATTGTTGAGGTGCACTTTTCACTGTTGTTCGACATTAGTAGGCTTGGTGACTGGATTAAAGTATATGATGGATTTTGTAAGTAGATTCCATGGCCACACTGACCAATGGTGATTTATAATTAATATAAACCAAGTGGGAGAATGTAAGATAATATGTGGGCTATAATTAATTATAAATTGGCTAATCGATTGTTTAGTAGGAGTCCAACTTACAAGTGGACTAATCCTAGTCTGATTATGAGATGAACCAAACTGGTTCACTGTGGGACTGAGCCAGTGTTGGGTCTGGTATTCTTTATATACCAATAGTTTGAGTCCCTGCAGTCACGGTGATAATTCATCTCCTATTCCCATAATCAAAGAGAAGCATAGGAATCTATCGGAGAATGTAGAAGACTCAAATCTCAGTGGAATACAGTGAAATCAATCTACAACGGAGGGGTATGTTTCATTAATTTCTTTAATTGATTGCATTGTGTTCTATGTTTGTATGGAGATCATTAGGGTTACTGGAAACCCTACTGGGATGTGTTCTCTGAATGGATTGATTGTAGAACCCACAAAGAGATGAAAATAAATTTACATATGGCACTGTCAGACTTTACCAAAAATTAGATCCTTTATGTGGCGTTCCTGTGCAGGTGGGCTTACAACCAATGATGAATTATCTAAGAGACAAATCTCTGTTAACTCCTATTGCAAACGATGTGGGCGGCGAAGAATTATCAATTGATCATATTATCTTTCATTGTGATTTTGCTCGGGATGTGTGGTTTGGTTCCAACCTTTCCTTCTGTGTTCCTGATTCCTCAGAGTTTGATTTCCTTCAGTGGTTAAGGAGTTGGGATTCTTTGTTTCTGCAGTCCAAGAAAGATGCTCATGACAGGTATGGGTTAGCTTCATTCATTGTTTGGCACCTGTGGAATGCCAAGAACAATCTCTTGTTTAATAATTCTTGTTGGACTCCGAGGGAGGTTATTTGTTGAGCCAAAATGGCATTTAAAGAATTTTCAAGTAATATTCTTCCTAATGGTCTTCAGTTTTCCCCAACCAGTGTCCCAAAGCAGCCTGAGTTTTGGCGCCCTCCTTCAGCGGGAAGCTTCAAGATTAGCACTAGCGCTAGTTTTCTGGAAGGAAAAAATAAGGGAGGTACTGGATCCATCATCAGGGACCACTTTGGTAAAGGCATTCATGCAATGTCCTTTCCTTTTACTGCATCATCTGCATCTGTTGGAGAAGCTCTTGCCATCAAGTTTGCTCTCAGTTTTTCCTTAGAAGAAGGTTTTTTCAACCTATGCATTGAATTTGATTGTCTAGAAGTCATCAACGGTCTATCTTCTTCTACCCCTATTAACACGGCTATTTAGCCGATTCTAGAAGACCTCCGAGCTTTGTCCTCCTTTTGTGAGCATTCTGTTTTTTTTGTTTTGTTCCTGGGGAAGCTAATGAAATAGCTAATTCCCTTGCTAGGAAAGCCATGAATTTTTTTGGAAGTTTTTCATGGCGGCTTAGGAGCTGTTTGATAAAACTTCAACTCTGGATTCTTCCTTCTGGTTCAAATTTCTACTCCAACTTCAAAAGGATTCAAGAGTATGAGGGAGTAGAAACATGTTTGTTAACCTAATTTAGTCATGGACTCTAGAGTAGTAGTGGGGGGTGGCGGATGGTGGCACTAGTGGTGAGTGGTGATGGTTGGTGACGGTGGTGGTGGGTGGGAGGTGGTGGTGAAGGGTGGCGGTGGGTGGGTGGTGGTGGTGGAGGGTGGTGGCAGTGGTGGTGGGTGGTAGTGGATGGTGGTGGCGGTGGTGGTGGGTGATAGTTGGTGGTAGTGGTGGGTGGTGGTGGCGGTGGTTGGTGGCTGGTGGTGGTGGCGGTGGTAGGTGGCGGTGGGTGGTAGTAGATGGTGGTGGCGGTGGTGGGTGGTTGGTGGTGGTGACGACGGGGGTGGTGGTGGTGGCTGTGGTGGTGGCGATAGTAGGTGGCGGTGGGTGGTAGTGGATGGTGGTGGCGGTGGTGGGTGGTTGGTGGTGGTGGCGACGAGGGGTGGTGGTGGTGGCGGTGGTGGTGGGTGATAGTTGGTGGTGGTGGTAGGTGGTGGTGGCGGTGGTTGGTGGCTGGTGATGGTGGCGATGGTAGGTGGTAGTGGGTGGTGGTGGCGGTGGTTGGTGGCCGGTGGTTGTTGGTGGTGGCGATGATAGGTGGCGCTGGGTGGTGATTGAGGGTGGTGGTGGGTAGTGGTGGAGGTGGGTGGTGGCGGTGTGGTGGTGGTGGTG
The DNA here is from genome assembly GCA_028583415.1 of Protea cynaroides. Taxonomy (NCBI): domain Eukaryota; kingdom Viridiplantae; phylum Streptophyta; class Magnoliopsida; order Proteales; family Proteaceae; genus Protea; species Protea cynaroides. Next base: position 32,777,391 of record CM053271.1, read on the forward strand.
GTGGTGGCGGCAGTAGGTGGTAGAGGGTGGTGGCGGTGATCGGTGGTGGCTGGTGGGTTGTGGTGTTGGTGGTGGTAGTAGTGGTGTGGGGTGATTTTTACTCTAAAATTGTGCTCTGAAGTCGAAAAACATCTATTTGATACTCCAAAAAATTGGATTCTAGAGCTCATTTGGAGCCGGTTCACTCATGGATTCTCCAGAAGTCCGAACCAGGTTACCAAACAGGCTTCTACTCCATTAATGCTCCAGAAGTCAGAATCCAACTTCTGAGTGTTACCAAACACCCCCTTACCTCTCCTTGGCTCCACGAAGCATGTTGTAAGGATGCCTTGGCTTTTTCCAGAATTCTATCTCAATAAATTTCTTTATTACCAAAAAAAAAAAAAAATTATGAGCCATTTTCATATTTTGGGAAAATTTCATGCATCTCTACTAAACTTTTCCTTAAAAGCAGCTACCCCCCAATTTTGATGTTAATTACAACTGCACCCCACTCTGTTAAAATGATTAACGAAAATTATAAAATGATCTATTTACCGTTCTATGATAAACACCCCATTTCTTTCTATTTTTAAGGGAAACAGGGGAGGTTACACCAAACCAACTCTGGCTCTACTTTACTCTCTCTCTCTCTCTCTCTCTCTCTCTCTCTCTCTCTCTCTCTCTCTCTCTCTCTCTCTCTCTAGATTCACATCCTCTCCTCCCAGAGGTTCGGGAGGAGGGGGGACGCCCCCGTTGGATGGCCGACACATGGGGCTCGGGTGAATCCGAGCCCTCCATCCTAGCCGACACGGAGCCAACAAGCTAAGCCTACAGAGGATGTCGGCTCGGATGGAGGGTTCGGATTCATCTGAGCCCCACGTGTTGGCCATCCAACGGGGGCGTCCCCCTCCTCCCGAACCTCTGGGAAGAGAGGATGTGGATCCCTTTCTCTCTAGAGTGGCAAAAGAGAATAAAAAGAAAGCCCACAATCTTAAAACCCTCTCTCAAGCATAAAAAAGTCCTGAACGGACGAGGGACGACCTCATTCTCTCTATCTTCGTCATCGTTGTTGCCGTCACCATCTTCATCTTTAGTCTTCATTAGCAGCATCATGTTCTACTTCCTCTTTTGTATATGTTGATCCCAGTCCTTCTTTTCTTGGCCTGAGCAGCAATGGCTCCCTTGCTTAATTCATAATGGTGAAGAAAATCCATCCCAAATGATTCATCCGCAAAGAAGTTGAGATCGGGAAGACCGAGCTGAGTGAACTCTGCAACACTTTCTTTCACAATCTGAAACCCTTTCCCAAGTCGAACTTCTTGCTTCACCATCTATAACTATTTCTGTATGATGGTTAAGCATGGTCCAGACTAGTGGTATGGGCACAATTTTAAAACCCTTGCTTATGTAGTTCGGGTCTTGAAAATTGAATTTTTTTTTTCTATTTTCAAATGCAAATTCACAAATAAACCATCTACTCACTTGGGAAGAATCCTAAAAATTTCTCATCGGCATTACTAGTAATTTAATTGGTTCATCTCCCTTTTGATGTGATTTTTCTGTTTACTGATTCAAAATTCTCTCTATTATTAAAAGTGTGGGTGTAAATTCGGAACTGAATGCGGAATTGAATTGGAATTAGGGTTGAAGAAATTTCAGCAAAAAAAAGCGAATGCGGTTTTAGTTCTCTAATCCTCAATCAATGAATAAATTGGGAAATGAAAAGGAAAAAAATATGGGCTTGGATATGAATGGAAATGTTCACCTTTTTGTTCTTGACATGCTCTGTTACCATTGCTCCTCAATTCTTTCCTCTTTCCTCTATTTCAATCGAGGAAAACCTATCTCTTTTGAAGTCTTTTTTTTTTAATTTTTTAAAGGGTAAAATGGTAAGTTTACACTTGTCTAAAGATATTTTGGCATTAACAAATTATATTAGAGGATATTAGCATCTAATACACCTATGTATGACACATATTTAGCAAATAAGGAGAGGTTCAAGTCATTAACATCGAAGTTGGGGGTGTAAGATCTTTATTGGATCTTGTTGGTCAAGATTGATTTACCTGCCTAATTAATTAATGGGAGTCTGACATTATTTGGTAGGCTGGTATAAGCCTTGGATTGTAAGCTGTCAGTGATAGAACTTTCCCTATTCATTGTGAGAATGAATTAGGGTTATGGGATAATATTATAAATACTAGGGTAAGGAGTCCCCACAGTCACTATTGTGATCTCTCCACAAGCATCCATAGTAGAGGAGAAGGAAGATCCAATGAAGAGGTTGTGGAAAGCTCTACCCAAAGATTATCACTAGTAACAGACGAAAATTAATCATCTGCAAGCAGTATAAATCATTTTAACATTTTGGATTATTTCTCTTTCTGTGTTCTAGGTATTTGTATGTGGAGATAGGGTTATGTGAAGAAACCCTATCAATTATTTTCTAACAATTGATATTAGACCAGTACATGTGGACCTAGAATCGATGAGACTTGATTTAATAAAGCCTAATAGAGATGATTGGATTGATTGAACGAATTGTCTTTTCGTTTCGGTTTCGATCGAAACCTGTGGGAGATCTGTTACAATCAGATTTTTTTCGGACCGTTAAAAATTAAATTTTTTTATATTACTATGTAGAACTCAAAGAAACAGTGATAGCGGTATAAAATTCACCGTCGTCGGACTCGTAGCCATGCATCGACAAAAAAAGTGAGTGAGATCCACTTGTTGACATTAAAAAAAATGGAGGTGAATTGTGGGTCAGCCCGGTTAAACCAACTCATATTAAATTAAACCTACTCGACGGACCAGACAGAGCACGCATGTGATCTACACGTGTGCCAGACTCGGCCTAGTCAACGCAACTAACCAAGACCCACGGCTTAACTCGAATACCTAACCCGGTTACCCAGGTGGGTGACCCAAATACTCGAGTAGGTGACCCGGTAACCCAGATGGGTGAACCGGGGGTCATGGTTAGACCAATTCGATTTAGCCCAAACTGAGCCAACCTAAACCATGTTAGGTTAATGTCTTGTATTCTGTGGGGTTCACATGATTATTGGATTTGTACTTGTATTAGAGTTTTGGGTTAATTAAATATATAGGGGTAAATCAATAATTATGTAGGGATTAAAGTTTGTAGGCTTCCCTATAAATTGTCTTTGTGTGAGAAAACCTAGGTAAGGCTGTAAGGCTGACAGATGAGATAAGCCTGTCAGGTAGAATTTTGTAGACTGTTCTTGGAATTGAAGGAAGTTACTCTTTTCTCTGGTGGACGTAGGCATCCCACGATGGCGTATTGAACTACGTTAATTCTTCGTGTGTTTTCCTTCTTATTTATGCATCTCCAATCCTAACAAGTGGTATCAGAGCCAGGTTTACAGAATTAACATCAATGGATTCTTCTTCAAGGTGGTTTACAGAATCCATGCCAGGTGGAGATTTGTTAGGTTGGTGTCTTATATTTTATGGGGTCTACATGATTATTGGGTTTGTACTTATATTAGGGTTTGGGTCTATTATATGTACGGGGATAAATCAGTAATTATATAGAAATTAGGGTTTCTAGTTTCCCTATAAATTGTCTCTGTGTGGGAAAACCTAGGTAAGGCTGTAAGAGTGACAAATGAGATAAGCCTGTCAGGTAGGGAATTTTGTAGACTGTTCTTAGAATTGAAGAAAGTTACTTTTTTTTTTTAATCTCGAAGTGTAATATGATGATTACACTTTCCCTTTTTTTTTTTTTTTTTTTTCAATCTTAGAGGATCCGACCCAACGTCCTTGCAAAAGCAAGATGCCCCTTTTCTTCATACGATATCGCATGCTGCATGGTAGAGTTCGTAAACCCTCCAAGCATACCTACAGTTTCTCCCGACGAATCGCTGCTACAAAAAAACCTTACCCTATTGAAAAATCATTGCCTGCTGCCTGTTCATCACCTCAGACACCAACCGCACAGGCTCAAACCCTGCTGTAAACTTCGATAAAATCGAACCAGGCCTCAGATCTGCAACAATCGATAACTCCGACGTCCTCTTCCCCGTTGGTAAGACCTGGTTTAACGCAACTTGCTTGCCATTGCATGAAAACGTAAGAAAAGGGGGAGTTTTTTTAAGTTTTTTTTTTTAACTCACTATTTACGTTTTGAAAATGTATTGAAAAAAAAAAAGAGAAAAGAATGAAAGGTCATGATTTAGGATTTCTACATGAAACTCTAGTGCCGTTCATGTGGAGAAGAACCTACGGAAAGTAGGGGTCGTGGCTGAGGACAAGTTTGGGCTGTCGATAGAAGGATGGTTGCAGATAAGAGATCCGTCGACGACGATGGTTTTCATGGCTGGTCTATTGTCATCAGCGGTAAGGTCGTTTTCTGTTTTTGAGTGTCGAACAGGGCAATAGAATGGCTCGATGAAATCGCATGTGATCCAGTGATTTGGATCTGACAAAAGGGATCCTGGTTTGAATCTCCCATTGTAAACTATGGCACGATCGTTGTCGGTTTATTTTGTGGCCATTAATGGTCAGTCTTTGATGGTGGAGATCTGGTTCCCTCAGGTGGGTAGTGTTGGGGCAAGACCAACAGGTGTCGGTGATGAGGATTGTCAGGTTAGGAGGTCGACCAAGAAACGCTGGCGGTGGGAGCTGCGTGAAAAAGGAAAGAAATCTGTTCATGTACAGTCTGAACATGAGGCACCTGTGAGGATTGCTGAGGCAGTGGTAATGGTTGCTAGGAGGTGGAGAGATTATATCAGGCGATATTACATGTGGGTCTGGGTGCTAGTGGAAAGGATAGACAATGACGGTTGGGAGGCCCTGATCGGATTGATGGGGACGATGGTAGCCGTTTGTGGATCTGGCCAGATCAGGGAGGTTTCCCTTGGATCTAACGATGGGTTTAAATCTCAACACGATATGCATCATGGCCAGTGGATGCTGTACTCTGGGATAAAGAAGAACTAGTGGGCTGGGACAAGGAGTCGGATCATTAGGCCTACATTGGAGGTGCAGAGGTAAGAAGCTCGGGTTCCAGGTGTAATTGGAGTTGCAAGAAGACTGTGAGTGGTGGTGATCCTTCCAATGATGCTGCAATAGTGGGAGAGGTGGAGTCACATCACATCATATGACTAAGAGCTATACGGGACACCCAGACGGGGTGTGGGCTATGTCGATTTGGGTATAGCAGTTTAGTAGAGACAGGTTTACAGAATCAATATCAATGGGTTCTTCTTCAAGGTGGTTTGTAGAATCCAAGCTAAGTGAAGATTTGTTGGGTTGGTGCCTTGTATTCTGTGGGGTCTACATGATTATTGGGTTTGTACTTGTATTGGGGTTTGAGTCTATTACATGTACGGGAGTAAATCAATAATTATGTGGGGATTAGGGTTTCTAGGTTTCCCTATAAATTGTCTCTCTATGGGAAAACCTAGGTAAGGCTGTAAGGCTGACAGATGAGATAAGCTTGTCAGGTAGAGAATTTTATAGACTATTCTTGGAATTAAAGGAAGTTACTCTTTTCTTTGGTGGACATAGGCATCTCACGATGGGGTGTTGAACCACATTAATTCTTCGTGTGTTTTTCTTCTTGTTTGCGCCCTCTCCAATCCTAACAAACCAAACCCCGGTTTGTTAAAAACCTGGACCTAAGGCCTTGTTTGGATCACCCGTGGGTGAACCCATGTGCTACCTTTTGGTGGCGTTTGAGGTTTTACGGACCTCCGGTTTTCCTTGTTCTACTTGTCTCAGTTCAAGCTTCATTTTGGTATACCCTATGTCCCATTTTAGGGGTTCAGGGGAAGATGTTTTGGTTAAAAAGTCTCTTTTTGGGACCAGTTTGCATGGTTTTTACAATTTTATCCTATATATTAACTGCCAGATGAATGGATGAGATGAAGTGCATGTTTTACTGAATGTTTGAAAAATTATTTTCAAATTTCTATAACATTCATGGAAATCCCACATAGACTACATCTCAAGATTTGTTGAAATCACTGTGTAAGTGGGTGGAATCCACCAAAGTTGCACACCTTGTTGCATAGGGATGTCTGCAAGTTCATATTATTCATTATGCAAATGTAGTCAAGATAGAAAATGTACGCCCAAAGGTAACATTGTAAAGATTAAAAGGTTTCAAGTACTTGAAAAATAAGGATGTTTGGCCTAGGGGTTTTATTTACCTAAAGGTGATGTAATTTCCAACACCATCATTCCTTGGTGGTTTTGCTAGATATTTGAGAGGACCAGTGCGTCCTTGTCCCAAATGATAAGTATGTAGTTCAGTTGACTCTTGAAAAAGGAAATAATTTCTTACTCATTATGTTTTGATAGCTTAGTTTATTTCCTTGCATGTATGAATTATGGATCTATCATTGTACGTATAGCATTGCAAATTAGCTCATCAATTAATTATTATCTTAGGATGTCTATTCCTGGCATTATTCTTGCTTTACTTCATGCATTGTCTAGATCAAATTATAGAAAATGCTATGTGTCAGTTGAAACATTACTAGGACTTATGGATTTGGACCTAGTTCTTAGGGAGTATAAACTTTCTGCCCTTACCCCTGAGAGTTCTCCTGCTGAGGTTACCAAAAGGGAGAAATAAAGATCTTCTAATAGAAAATCCCTATTACTTATGAGGAATTCTATCCCAAAGACTATGCGAGGCAGTATTGTTGTAAGACCTGTACTCTACTAACTTGGTCTAACCATGTCGTGCCAGGTCTTCCTATCATAGCTGGATCGAGTAGACCAAGCATGTGAAGAAACCACAAGGCTATGTATGTAAATCGACCCAAAAATAGTAAATTGTGAGTGTGTGGTCGACTGCCTGAACTGGTATGATCGACCACACCATAAAGGAAGTGAGACCAGTCAAAAATGGACATGTAGTCGCATTTTTGAGGGGTGTGGTCCATGGATTGTGCGACCACACGTATCGACCGCATATTACCAGATCAGACTCCGTGATTTGAAAACTTTTCAAATCTTAAGAGATCTCTTTCCTAATTGAAGTGAGACTCTATATGGAGAGTTTCTCTATATATAGAGGACATCCCTCTACTCTCTCTCACTCTTTTGGATCAATCTTAAACCCTAAACCGAAGAGAGAAAGAGAGAGGGAGGAAGAGAAAGAGAAAGAGATTTCGAGAAGAACGCTGAGAGGAAAAGTTGTAGAGAAGGTTCTAGTTCTCTACAACAAACCTAAGGTATGGAACCCTTCCCTACAGTAGTAGAATGCCTAAAATAGGATTTCCTATTGTAAATTGAGATGTTGAATCTAGGTAGGATCTCAACCATGAGGCTCCATGAGTAAATCTCAAAGGAGGACCATCGGGAATAGGTTATGATCAATAACTTTGTAAAATTATAATTTAATGGTCATAGATTAATCATAGGAGGAACCCTATTGATGGGCCAAGGAATCGACACATGAAGAGTTCAGATTGAAGATGAAAACTGACCAAACTTCATGTGGTCGCAGCCTGTGGTCAACCACAGAGTGACCAGAGGGTCGACCACAACTATTCAGGAAGTTCCCAAGAAAGGTGTGGTCGCATGCTGTGGTCGCTTGATATGCGACCATACATATCTACCACACAGTCTGTGGTCGACATATACTGAGACCACACAGGTCGACCACAACTTAGCAAGAAGTATACTTTTAGACCAAATATGATTTTCGACTACTGTAACTTGATAAAATTGAACCCTAACCTAAGTCCATACATTCCCTAGGTTTCTAAGAAGTTCAAAGTGATTTTCAAAGCTTGGAAGGAGATCAAATATCGCTTACAGGTGAGAGGACAAGACCTAAACTAACTGGATAATAACAAACTGTTTTTAATTTATTTGTCCAATGCCATGAATGATTCTATGCTTATATGCTTGTAATATGTATATCACATGTCATCCAATATTACTGCCATTTCTACTCTTGTATATTTATTCCTGTCTATTTATAACATAATGATAATGATGCTAGGAATAGGTATGCGATTGTGTGTGTGGTTAGTGTGTTGGATGTGAGTGGAGCATCAGGGGGAGGACGTGACACTGTGGTCTTGGGTCTAGCCACCAAACTCTAGCTCTATCTCTACTCAAGTCCTACCTACTGACATCGTAGTATTGTCATTACCTTAGCGGAGCTATTACGTCATAGGGCATCAGGGTAGGTGTCTCAGACCGTGTGGTCTTTGACTCTGCTGAGGGGCCTTAGCCCTATCCCTATTGACGTATTGAGGGATGTTGGGTGAGGCCTTGGATACATTTGGATGGCATTAGGATTGGTTAGTTGTGAGCCCAGTTTGTAAGTCCTCGCCAGTGTGAGGACAAAGATGGAAATCTTTTGAAGTCGCCACCTAGATTTAGGTCTAGGACCTTAGAAATGTGAAATCTCACCCCAAGGTAAGACTTCGATTGACTCATGACCCTTAGATTGGAATTCTGGTCCATCAGAGATTGGGTAAGTGTCAGGTTACGGTTATGGGAAGGGGTTAGGCACCCAAACCGCCCGATCGAAATCGGTCTCCTATACCTTTCCTATGCTAGACTCTATTTGTTAAGCCAAACCAAACCAAGTGGTTTGATATCATTGAACCGAATCTGTATCCATCAGATTGCCTACGTATCACGGAATTATTTCGAAAATCAGGTTCACCATCGTAGTTCAGGTGTGATTAAAGTTTATGGATGTGATTTATGCTTGTGCATGATTAAGTTCTTTGTTCAAGTTGAAGTTTATGCTTGAAAGGCTGAGAAATCCTATGGGTTAGGATCTGGATAGTCCATGTGGACTGATAGATAGTCCTAGTGGATCTAAGGACAACCCTATTTGGGTTGGAATGTGGATAATGTCCTAGTGGATCTATGGATAGTCCAAGTGGACTAAGATGTGGATAAATATCCTAGTGGATCTATGGATAGTCCAAGTGGACTAAAGTTTGGATAAATACCCTAGTGGATCTATGGATAGTCCAAGTGGACTAAGGTGTGGATCCGAATTTGGGTTTCTCCCAAATGGCCTACGTATCCTAGGGTTTGCCCTAGGAATCAGAATCCGCGTAGTTCGAGACTTTGGATTGAAATGGATGGGTATCCTAGTGGATCTATGGATAGTCCGAGTGGACTAAATGTGTGGATCCGAATTTGGGTTTCTCCCAAATAGCCTACGTATCCTAGGGTTTGCCCTAGGAATCAGAATCCGCGTAGTTCGGGCTGATGGGTAGATATCCTAGTGGATCTATGGATAGTCCGAGTGGACTAAGGTGAATATCCTAGTGGATCTATGGATAGTCCAAGTGGACTAAGGTGTGGATCCGAATTTGGGTTTCTCCCAAATAGCCTACGTATCCTAGGGTTTGACCTAGGAATCAGAATCCGCGTAGTTCGGGAATGACGGGTGGATATCCTAGTGGATCTATGGATAGTCCAAGTGGACTAAGGTTTGGATAACCCCTTTTGGGTTGGAATATGGATAGATATCCTAGTGGATCTATGGATAGTCCGAGTGGACTAAGGTGTGGATCCGAATTTGGGATTCTCCCAAATGGCCTACGTATCCTAGGGTTTGCCCTAGGAATCAGAATCCGCGTAGTTCGGGACTTTGGATTGAAATGGATGGGTATCCTAGTGGATCTATGGATAGTCCGAGTGGACTAAATGTGTGGATCCGAATTTGGGTTTCTCCCAAATAGCCTACGTATCCTAGGGTTTGCCCTAGGAATCAGAATCCGCGTAGTTCGGGCTGATGGGTAGATATCCTAGTGGATCTATGGATAGTCCAAGTGGACTAAGGTTTGGATAACCCCTTTTAGGTTAATGATTGAGAACCTATTCTAGGTTTAGGGTTTAGAACCTATTCTAGGTTTAGGGTTTGCCGAGGGGCAAATCGTCCTAAATTACCCTTTTCATTCTGAATTCTAATTTTGGAAGGTTTGGCAAAGAATTCTCTTTCTTTATTAAGGTTTTATTATTCCCATTATGCCCTTCCCAAGAATGTGGGTGCCTAAATGCACGTCCCCACACCTATGTTGTCTTCTAGAAGTGTGCATATATGGCAGTTTGACTAGGGTGTTGCATAAAATAAGTTATTGCCAAAAAGTAGAATATTCTATCTAGACATGGCACATAAAACATTTATGGCAAGAAATTCACATATAGTAAGATTGTTTAAAGATCTTTCAAATGTGGCATGTATTGCAAATAAGGCAAGAGCCTAATATAGTAAGATCTAGTATGCTATCTTCTAAGCATGGCAAGACCATAATTGCTATTTTCTTTCCATATTTAGGGTTTTCTACCCTAATTATTATTTTATTTCCATTTTTAGGGTTTTCTACCCTAATGTTACATTCTTTCCATTTTAGGGTTTTCTACCCTAATTATTATTTTATTTCCATTTTTTTTTTTAGGGTTTTCTACCTTAATTATTATTTTATTTCCATTTTTAAGGGTTTTCTACCCTAACTGTGACTTTCTTTCCATTTTAGGGTTTTCTACCCTAATTATTATTTTATTTCCATTTTTTAGGGTTTTCTACCCTAATTGTTACATTCTTTCCATTTTAGGGTTTTTCTACCCTAATTATTATTTTCTTTCCATCTTAGGGTTTTCTACCCTAAATGTTACTTTCTTTCCATTTTAGGGTTTTCTACCCTAATTATTATTTTATTAGGGTTTTCTACCCTAATTATTATTTTCTTTCTATTTTAGGATTTTCTATCCTAAATGTTACTCTTTTTTTTCATTTAGGGTTTTCTACCCTAAATATTATTTTATTAGGGTTTTCTACCCTAATTATTATTTTCTTTCCATTTTAGGGTTTTCTACCATAAATGTTACTTTCTTTCTATTTTTAGGGTTTTCTACCATAATTATTATTTTATTAGGGTTTTCTACCATAATTATTATTTTCTTTCCATTTTAGGGTTTTCTACCCTAAATGTTACTTTCTTTCTATTTTTAGGGTTTTCTACCCTAATTATTATTTTATTAGGGTTTTCTACCCTAATTATTATTTTCTTTCCATTTTAGGGTTTTCTACCCTAAATGTTACTTTCTTTCTATTTTTAGGGTTTTCTACCCTAAATATTACTTTCTTTCCATTTTAGGGTTTTCTACCCTAAGTGTTATTTTATTAGGGTTTTCTACCCTAATTATTATTTTCTTTCCATTTTTAGGGTTTTCTACCCTAAATGTTACTTTCTTTCTATTTTAGGGTTTTATACCCTAATTATGAAAATAAGCATTTAATATAGCATGTGAACAATATAGCATCAAAATATGGCATGTGATAAACAATCAAGGCATGTGAATCAATCAATCAAAACGTATTTTAGATCTACGGTTTAGATTCAATGCATCGATTATCCACAATGTAATCGAAATCACACTTGATTGATGATTGAAAGTAATACAAGATCTTAAAACAGTTTAGATCATATACCCTCAATTGATAAGACTTTAATGGCTCAAATTAATTCATCATTGGATCATCTTCAGATTAAGATCAATGGTTCCGATTAATTAACCATCCATTCACATGATTGGATCTTAAAAGATCAACGATTCAGATTAAATTCACATCAATTAATCAAGTTCATTCATTCAAATATCAATGGACAAATTTTTATCGATCAAGACAAATTTCATATTCAATGGATCAGATTTTGAATGGACATCATATTAACACGATAAAGAATCAAAAATTCAGATTTTTTTTTTATTCAAGCATGTCATGATCATAGGTTCACTCAATGACCCATATTTAATGGAAAGATCAAGGTAAGATGAGGAAGGTAACATAGCTAGGTTCAGGTAAGTGGCGTGGGGTGTTGGTTGTTGGAGTATGAGATGAAATCAGTTAGAATGCTGATTGTATAGGGATCAAGTATAGGCTGGATTGATGATGAAAATTGGTTAATGATGAGGTAGAATGGTTCATGAGATGGAGATTTGTAGTTAAGCAAAACAATAGAAGAAAAATAAAAGTAAAGATAGCTTACCTAGATGCCCGTAGGTTCTGCTTGCTCCTCCCTTCTTCTTCTTCTTTTTTTTTTTCAAACCGAGAGCCCAAACTCTATCAAAACTCCTTCTTCCGTTTTTCCCTTCTCTTTTCTCCCTTTTTTTCTCTCTTCTTCCCTTCTTTTTCTCCCAAAAGTGTGAGCCACAAAGCCTTTCACGTTTTTTTTTCTTTCTCCAAAACGTGATTCCCTTTCACGTTTTTTCTTTTCCTTTTTTTTTGGAAAAAAAAAACCACCCCATTTTTTTCTCCAAAACGTGATTCCCATTCACGTTTTCTTTTCCTTTTTTTTTTTAAAAAAAACCTCCTCTTTTTTTTCTCCAAAACGTGATTCCCTTTCACGTTTTTCCTCTCTCTTTTTTTTTTTTGAAAAAAACCTCCTCCTTCTCTCTCTCACGTCCCTTTTATCTTCCCCTTCTTTCCTTTTTTTTTTTTAAACAACTCTTAAAACCGTGGCTCCTAAAAAAACCCTAATTTTTCTCTTTCTTCTTTCCTTTTTTTTCTCCAAAGAAATCCTTTGGATTCTCTTAGAAAAAGGTCACGTTTTTTCTCTCCCTCTTTCCTTTTTTTCTCAAAATCTTTTGGATTATCTCCAAAATCGAAATCCTCATTCTCTTCCACGTTTTTTTTCTCCCCTCTTTCCTTTTTTTCTCAAAATCTTTTGGATTATCTCCACAATTGAAATCTCCATTCTTTTCCACGTTTTTTTCTCTCCCCTCTTTCCTTTTTCTTCTCAAAAATCTTTTGGATTATGATTTACACATATATATTATACATATATATTTAATAACATACATACACATACATACATATATATATATATATATATATATATATATATATATATATATATATATATATATATATATATATATATATATATATATATATATATATATATTATAATATATATATATAGAGACCGACTTAGGTTGACAACCGATTTGAATTGAGTTGACTTGGACTGATTGGAATTTACTTGGGTTTCCTCTCCTTGTCATTTCACGGGTCATTTCTGGCTGTCATCCCGCATGGAATTTTTCCGATGGCCTCTATTCCAAATTTTTTGCGTTCATTTTGTAGAACATAAAAAATGAGGAATATAGGAACTTGAATCGCCTCATTTGGAAGTAAAATGGTCAACTTATGAATTTTTGAAGTTTAAACGGACCAATTACCGATAATTTGGTTGACCATTCTGCATGAGATCCTTCGGAGGCTTCTACCGAAAATATTTTACGTCCACTTTGTAGAGCACTAAAAATGGAACATAATGAGACTGGAATCACCTGAATCTGATGTAGAACGGAAAAGATATGCAGCTTTGAAGTTCTGATGATAATTTTGCATGCAAGCTTGCATGGGACCCACTGGAGACTTCTACCCGGGATTTTTTTACGTCCACTTTGTAGAACATCATGAATGAAGAATAATGGTCTTGGAATCATCTGAATCCGATGTCAGATGATCAAGATATGATGATTTGAAATTTAAGCAATCCGACTTAGGATAATTTGCATGAAGGTCCCTGGGATTATTATTTTATAATAATTTCAGAAACCTCATTTATATGTATCATCCGACTAAAATGGTCGTATCTTCCTCATTTGATATCAGAATTGAGCAATTCTGGTCTCGTTTCGAAGATAATTCTATGACCTATGCATCTATGCAGATAATAGCCCATGACCCTGCTGTGGGGATTAGTGGAGAATCACAAATCTTTGGGTTAAAGGTCAGAAACCTGCCATATTGGTTCATTTATGCCGAGGGTGGCAAAAATGGGGTGCTTACAGCCAGCAGGGGCTTACATGTTGGTATGGGTAGGGCATCAAGGGAAGTGTGGGCGGTGCAACCATAAAAAAAAGGCTTAAACTGTGGGATCCACTACAGTTCAAGCTGGAAGAACTCTTTCGTGAGCGCGGGGACGCTTGCCCGCTGCTATAAAACGAATCGAAATAGCGGAACGGCTTATAAACCGACGACTCAAATTCATAGGGGTGAACCCTTCCCCAGAAGCGTTAAGGGATATCCTTGTGTGATCTAGACATTTTAGCTCTATCTCTATTCCATGGTGGGTGCATGTGGGACAGTAATGATATTTGATCCATTGGGAAGATTCACACACTCGTGTATGGAGGTGTGGTGGCCACCAATCCTTTTTATAACACAGTTGTAAACTTAAAATCATACCAAATATATGAATTAAATGCATGCATATGTTTGCGTATTATTTTGTTTGCTCACTGAGCCGTGATGTGTGCTCACCCTTTCAACGTCGAATATTATTAGTTGATGATGCATGTCCTACTATAAAGGATTATATGAATGCACCGACGTATCGATACGAGGTGGCTATGGACGCACAAGCTACGGAGGATGCACAAGATCCGTCATGCGAATGTAATCAATGTGTTTTTTATATTAGTTTAGTGATATTTGAATACTGAAACATGTAATTGATTATTTTACTTTATATTTTAAGTCATTTGAAAACAATTAGATTTAATTATTTATTATCACTGTTAGATACTCAGTTCATTATTATAAAGATTTTCGTTATTTAATTATTATCTCTGATAATTATTGTGGAATGTGTTTGATTTACTGTTGTGGGTACAATCTATACGAGATCCTGGTTTAAACCGTTGGTTCTTATGACAGTTCATCACACTACTGGTTAGTCCAAAATTAGGGTGTGACAATTGTAATGAAAGATTCTGCAAAAGAATAGATAAAAGAGATTTAGGCAAAGTTTGAAGTAACTTATAAAGGGTTGATGTAAGACCCGCACTCCATGAACCCGATCTAAACCTTTAATTCATATCGTAACAGGTCTTCCAATCATCACCGGATCAGAACAGGACGAACGGATGACAACCAGGTACGAAAATGGACCTAAAGTATGATAATTTTTCATACTGGTCAATCGGTATGTCTGCGCGGGCAGACTACTTAGATCCGAAAACGAATCTCTGCGGGTCCCACTTTCCTAATCTCGAGCTTAAGGACTTTCCTAACGTAAGAAAATTTTCTAAACTCTATCCTAGTCTATTTAAGGACCCTTAAACCTCCTAAACTCTTTCATTGATCCTTACAAACCCTAGAGAGGAGAAAGAGATCGAAGAAGGAGAAAGAGCTAAGGAAGGAGGGAGAGGAGCCGCCATTTGCCGTTGGACGAAGAACACTATACTTGAGAACCAACGGTAAGTGCTTGAACCTTCCTCTAAGTTAAGCGTTATAGATGATTAATCATGAATTGATCAATACCATGCAAGGCGAGGTATTGATCTAAAACCCTTAAATTTGTCGTCAAACCCTAATACAGTCGATGAACCCTAGATTCGCATTCTAGGCTAAGGATCATCGAAACTAAGACTTGAATGGAACATGAAACAACTCTAACTCGTTGCTCAGCCCTATAATGCATAGGAGAAACCCTAGAACCAATAGAGGGTGACCGACGGAAGGCGAACACCGAATTGATGGTCTTTCGGAGGCATACCGGTCGACCATACTGGCCGCAGCATATGCGACCGGTATCTCTCGGAGACTGGTCTGTGGGGGACAGGTCGACCATACAAGTCACACCTTTCCCCACAGTGCCGCGACCGGTACTGGGACCGGTATGCACTGTAAGGAGTGTTTTTGACCCAATTGGTTTTTCGACCAACGTAAATCCAAAGAAACTAATTCTAATTCAACCCTAACATCATGTAGGACCTTGTGATAGCAAGTTTGGATTCTGTGATGCGGAGCAAGCTAGTAATCAAGCGTCAGGTAAGGGAATCAAACCTAAACCCTAATAACCTAATAACAATAAAACGTTGTTAGTAATTATGATTTTGTGGAATGATGTTTGTACATACTCGCATGTCATCTTTACTTTCAGTTATTATATTGTTCATGCATACTTGCTATGCTAGGATGTGACTGTTAGGCATGTGATTGTTTTCGTTGGTGTGTGGAGTGGGAAGGGCCTGGGGTCTGGGATCATTCCTCACACTAGCACATTTTCGTATCGCTTCTGTCTTAGCATGCTTAGTGCGGATAGGGTATCAGGGGTAGGAAGTGGCACTGTGGTCTCCGGCCTGGCCACTTGACTCTAGCTCTATCTTTATCTCTATGCCTAGGGAGCTGTGCTGGGATAGGGCCTACTGTGATGACATATAGGATTGGTTAGTTGCGAGCCCAGTTTGTAAGCCCTCGCCAATAGGGGCTTACGTGTTGGTATGGGTAGGGCATCAGGGGAAGTGTTGGCGGTGTTTGATCTGGATGCTTTAGCTCTATCTCTATTCCATGGTGGGTGTATGTGGGACGATAGTGGTGTTTGATCCATTGAACGGATTCACACACTCGTGTATAGAGGTGTGGTGGCCACCAATCCTTTTTATAGCACATTGCAAATTTAAAACCAGACCATAATGTGAATGCTACTCATGCATGATGTGTGTTGCATTGTCTGATTTTCTTACTGGGCTAAGTTGTGAGCTCACCCTTGTATATATACATGTTTTTAGACGTTGATGCAGGTTACACTGTCGAGGACTATGTGGATGCTCCAATATATGGAAGAGCTGCTGCCCTGAAAGTGTAAGCAGGGGAGGACGAGCATGACGCTTCATGCGAGTGCCCTTTCTGCGTGTGCCTCTAGGATATTGGATTTGTTTATTTTATTTATTTTTAATTGGATTTATAAGTGATGTAAGGATAATTATTTACATTTTGGTGTTTTGAATAATTGAATATTTTATTTAAATTATCAATAGAGAACTCAGTTCATTTAATTTAAGACTTCCGTTGTATTTAATTATATTCAGATTATGGTTATGTGCAATGGTTTGTATGAGTGGACACGATCTTATTGAGATCCTGGTGTGAACCGTTGGTTCAGTGATGGTTCACTCACACTTCTGGTTCAGCCGAAATTGGGGTGTGACAGTTGAAGAGTCATCTTATGACTAAAATGACTGGAACAAAACTTGATGGAAGAGGCAAGGTTAGAGAACACATTCTAAAACTAACTGCTATAAGGGAAAAACTAAAAACTATAGGAACCACTCTGGAGAATGACTTTTTGGTTCTTTTGGCTTTGAATTCACTACTTGAGGAGTATAGTCAGATTATGGTATCCTATAACACTCAAAAATTGAAATCGAGTTTGGATGACTTAATCACTTTCTGCACTCAAGAGGACGATAAACTGAAAAAAAGGTAAACAGTGCCAACATTGTTCAGCACCAATCTTATTCAGATAAAAGCAAGGGGGTGGAACCTCATAAGAAAAAAATCTTTTCCATTAAGAAGGGCAAGGCAAAGCCCTAAGATAAGGTGCAAGAAGACAAAAGGATATGAGCAATGTGGAATGCTTTTGGTGTAAAAAGAAAGGGCATCTGAAGAAATATTGTAAAGGTTGAGAGAATTGGCTAGCAAAGAAGAAAAGATCTGGTATCTTTCTATCTCTAGTGTGCTTTGAATATTTTCTAGTTGATTCTCTTATTGATTCTTCATGGATTGATTTGGGTTCCTTTAGCCATGTCACTCATTCCTTGTAGGGATTGTTATACCAGAGGGCACCTAGCAAGGATGAATAAGCGTGTTCATGGGGAATGGTGTGAAGGTAGCAGTTGAGGCTATAGGAGTAGTTAGAATCTTTTTAAGTTAAGATTTTTTAGGGATTTAAAAGATATAGTTTATATACCCTCTATGAGGAGAAATTTAATTTCTATTTCAAGGCTTACCAGGAAAGGTTACAATATTAATTTTAATAAAGATGGTTTTATTTTATCCTATGACTCTTCTACGATGGTAATGGAGTAGTTTATAATGGCATTTACAAATTAAATTCTGTATCCTCTTTAGTTATGAATGTGAGTACCAAATGATCTATGTTAGAAATGAAAACTCTTTTATAAAAGATTTGTGGTGGATGGCGTTTTGAGACCCTTAGATCTTGGTGACATGCCTATTTGTATAGATTGTATAAAGGGAAAAATGAATAGAACAAGAAAGAAGAAGGTTGTTCGCAGCAAGGAGTTGTTAGAGTTGATTCACATTGACATTTGTGATCCATTTCCAACACCCTCTATGGGGGGTTGTTTTCTTTATCACTTTCATTTCTGACTTCTCCAAATATGGTTATGTTTACCCGATATTTGAAAAATCTAGTTC